>CAUYQG010048382.1:0-44778 GCA_963574415.1 Tarsius wallacei
AGGCTGAGGTGAGTGGATTGCCTGAGCCTGCGGGTTTGAGACCCACCTGGGCAAGCGAGACCTCATCTCTACAATAAATCAAAAAATTAGCTGGGCGTGGTAGCGTGCGCCTGTAGTTCCAGCTACTTGAAAGGCTGAGGCAGAAGGATCGCCGGGGCCCAGCAGGTCGAGGCTGCGGTGACCGGGAGCGGCCACTGCACTCCAGTCTGGGTGACAGAGTGAGACTCCAACTCAAAAAAAAAAAAAAAAAAAGAAAAATTTGACACAACAATCAAACTTATTAGGAACAGCTTGAGGGCACCATTTACAAAATGCTTTTATTGTCAAAGATTTTATTTGACTACCACGGTAGTCATGGCATCAAAGTTGGAAAATCTAGGAATTTAAGTAATTTTTTGTGATGACAAAAAATTGATGTTTGGCAGTAGCAGGACTCTACTTTCTACAATAATATGCAACATTATTTAATATTTTATAGTGCTGGCAGAACAAAATTTGAACTAAGAAAATTAGGACACTTAACTGTTGTTTTCCACATATAACTTTAGAAGTGATTCTATAAATATATAAAGAATAAATAAATCCAAGAGGCCATTTTTTTGTGGTTTCTAAATCTGTAAATTATCCAGCTATGCAAGAAAGATTTCGTATATGCACATTTAGTGATTCTCTTTGTGTGATCACACCTTTTAAGTCACCATTTTAGGTAAACATTGTGGATTGCTTATTCAATAGCTATTCTCATCCTTTCTTGGTGGCAAAACCTGATTTTGTTTATAGGCTCATCTGTCTTTCTTTCCTCAACTCAGGGGTAGATCCTAATTGGAATAAATAAAAAAGGATATCATATTTATAAAATTAGTCTCTGTTGAGGCCTGCAACCATGAATCAGTTTGTCCCCATTTCTACAAGCATCCCATTGAATATATTACATCAATGTACTTTCTTGTTAATGGTTTTATTGGTAGCAGTTTTTCTTTTCTTTTCTTTAAAAAAAATCTTTTATTGCACTAATGCCGTGAATTTCTTGTGCATGTCTTTTGGAGCTGTGAATGTTATGTTTTCTTGATTTCTTTCTTCACATGAACAACTTCTGGCTTGTCTATCCTATCTGCTATGTTTTTATTTTCTGCTCTATTTTTTTTTCTTCATGTCTATTTAACATTGTGCTAAAGGGGCCATCCAGGGCAATACAAAATATTTTAAAAAATAAGTTATTATCATTTACTATAGGGGTTGCATTGGCCATTTTAATTTTATTTTTATGTATTTATGTCATTTTTCAAATAATTGAAAGAATTAAGAGTAAATGATCTTAAAAAATAGTCTATTAGAAATTTTAATGAGTTTAAACATAATAAATGCTAAATTTCATTTCAGTTTTTCCTCGTTTTGAAAGTATGTATAAATATGCATATCAATCAACATTAAGCTGGGCTCGGTGGCTCAGCCTGCAATCCCAGCACTTTGGGAGGCCGAGGCAGGTGGCTTGCCTGACCCTGCAGGTTGGAGACCAGCACAGGCAACTTGGCGAGATGTCATCTCTACAATAAATCAAAAATTAGCTGGGTGTGGTTGTGTGCACTTGTAGTTCTGGCTACTTGGAAGGCTGAGGCAGAAGGATCACTGGAACCCAGTGGGTTGATGCTGGAGTGGCCATGAGTGTGCCACTGCATGACAGCCTGGGCAGCAGAGTAAGACCCCCAACTCAAAAAAAAAAAATTATACCTCAAACAAGCAATGTTCTTAAATGCAACTAGCTGTTTATCAACTGTTAATGATCATCCAGCTTGTAAATACTAATTTTAGATATCAAAACATCTCTAAAAGTCTAGCTTAAAGCTACTTCAGTTTCTTCATCTTGTATTTGCATTGTTGAAATACTTTTTAAAATTTTGATTACTCATAATTTTGTTGAAAAGAGTTGACTCTTCTTTGCTCTATAATTGCAAAATATTTTCCTTTTTAGACTTAGAGACATCAATTGCTACAATCAATCCAATAAGCTTTAAAAACAAAGCAGGTGGTATCACACTTCCAGACTTCAAACTTTACTATAAAGCTACAGTAATCAAAACAGCCTGGTATTGGTACAAGAACAGGCATATAGAACAATGGAACAGGATAGCAATCCCAGAAGCAAAGCCTCAATTTCTCAGCCAACTCATCTTTCACAAAGCCTCCAACAACAACCAATGGGGAGAGGAGAACCTATTTAGTATATGGTGCTGGGAAAACTGGCTGAACACATGCAGAAGATTGAAACTGGGCCCCTATCACCATACACAAAACTTAACTCTAAATGAATTAAAGACCTAAACGTGAAACCTCAAACTATAAGAATCTTAGAAAATGCAGGAAACACCCTTATGGAAATTGGAATAGGCCACCAATTCCTGATCAGAGCCCTAAGTGCCCATACTAAGAAATAAGATAGACAAATGGGACCTCATCAAACTGACAAGATTCTGCAAAGCAAATGAAACCATCAAGACAGCGGGGAGACAGCCCACAGAATGGGAAAACAATATTTGCCAATTGCATATCTGACAAAGACCTAACATCTAGGATCTACAAGGAACCCAAGTGTGCCAAAAGGAAAAAAAACAAACAGTCCCATTAAAAAGTGGGCAAAAGACATGAATAGATACTTCTCAAAAGAAGATATATTGGCAACCAACAGACACATGAAAAAGTGCTCAGCATCACTCATCATCAGAGAAATGCAAATCAAAACCGCATTGAGCTACCACCTAACACCAGTAAGAATGGCCATCATTAATAAAACAAACAACAACAGATGCTGGCAAGGATGTGGAGACAAAGGAAGACTTCTACACTGCTGGTGGAAATGCAAACTGGTGCAACCTCTTTGGAAGACAGTGTGATGATTTCTGAAAGAACTAGAAATTGACCTTCCATATGACCCAGCAATTTCCCTATTGGGAATATACCCAGAGGAACTCAAATCATTCAACAAAAAAAGATACCTGCACATGCATGTTTGTTGCAACTCTATTCACAATAGCAAAAACATGGAACAACCATGCTGCCCATTGAAGCTGGACTGGATAAAAAAATGTGGTACATGTACACAATGGAATATTATGCAGTCATAAAGAAGGACAAACATATGGACTTCGCAGCAACTTGGATGGATCTAGAGTCTCTCATACTCAGTGATCTATCACAGAAACAAAAAACAGAGTACCATATGTTTTCACCTATAAGCAGATCTTGAACAATTACCATAATACTATAAGAAAGGGATTGGCAGTAGTGGGAAACTGCCAGGGGAGAGAGGGTGGGATTGGCAGTTGAGGAAAACTGTCAGGGGAGGGAGGGGCACACCTTATCAATAAGGGTACCTGCATAATCAACGGGTTTATATACCTAACCTTGAATTTTACCCCACATCTTTAAAATTAAAAATATATAAAATATATATATATACTATATTATCTATTTTCTTCCATTCATCTCTGCACCTGCCTTTAGCATGTCTGTATGTGAAAACTATATTTTAAAGATAAGATACAGATATCTGCTATGAATATCACTGATACAAATAGGGATGTCAGATAAACAGCACATATTTGGAAAGGGGGCAATGAGAGAATGATAAGGTATAATAAAAAAGAACACCTTACAGACATTACTTCTAATTTATATTTTTAAACATTGTTCTAAGACATCTTCTATACTTCCTAAATGATAAAATTGTTCTAAATTTTAAACTTATTTTCCCATCATGATGGGGCTAGCTAGTATTATGAAAATTGAGATTTATTATTCTATTATTATATTATGGTTATCTCAATTATACGATTTGACTTCTTGTAGGTCAGTCAGCTTTATAAGAAAGAAATATATCATTCTGTTTTAATTTAAAATCATTTTGTTGCAAATAAGTAAGATTCACTAAAGCTTTCTCAGATGGAAGGGTTTATAACATGAGATGATGAGTGGCCTCTTGTGAAAATTCTAGAAATGGAGTTGTAACAATAACAGAGGTGAGGCTCCATCTTTTGTATCTACTGCTGCAGAGTTCTGTGTAAAAAACAGCTTCAGGCTCAGTGTCTTACAACAGCAAACATTTGTATATCACTCACAGGTCTTTTGATCAGCTGCAACGTTGCAGGGCCAGTATAAACTCGCAGCCTACCAGAAGATTCAGGTACAAGTCACAGGATGTCATTCTGGGGACCCAAACTGAAGAAGCAGAAACTGCTCATGGCAAGCTTTTCTCAAGGTGATCATTGCAGAGTGAGAAGACAGAGAGATGACACAACCACTTCTATGGCTTTACCACTATCAGTTCTGCTGATCCACCAGCCAAAATGATTCGCATGTCTAAGCTCAATAGCAGAGTGGTGGGGAAGTAGATTCCACTCAAAGTAGGAGGACACTGCAAAGTTATATGGCAGATAATATATTCTTATTATTCATTGGATTAAAGTATTGGGGCCCATAATCCAATCTTCCATTGCTTTCATGGAGGGTGATGTGGGATTTAAGGCTATTCTGAGGTTCTACGCAAAGGATTTTGTTGACTTAATTTGAGGGAAACACCTAAGGAGTTTAATGTGTAATCCTCATCTCTTTGTAGTGTCATTAATGACCAGGGTCATTGAGACTCTAGCCAGTACCATAATCCCATGCCTCAAGGAATCCCAGATGGCCATCTGGCATTATCAGCTTTCAGTTTAAAGAAACTATTACTTGATATCATGATGGAAGTATCTCACTTTTACATTTAAAACTTCTAGATAAGAAGAGTTAGAGTCTTTATCACAATAGCCAATGTTTTGTGTGTGAGTCATGTGTTAAAATTGTGCATGATGGCACTTATTGTCCTCGTATTTTTTTATGCTTTTGACTATGGGAGATACATCTCTATATGTTAACAATTGATTTGGATCATATGCCATATCATATAGGACAACACTGCAATTAATCTATAGCTGAATATTCAACAGGGCATTTAAATATTCCATTATGTCAACTGCTTATTGTTAATAAGTATATGACATGACCAGGAAATACTATTTCAACGTCCTTAGGACATTGTAATAAGAGTGACAATATTTCCAAAACACTTTAAAAACTGCATAGTTTCCTTCAAAAGATGATGTTAACATGTCACCAAAATTAGGTGCTCCATCAGAATTTATGTTTGAAGATCAGTCCATGTGTCGGTTGTACCACTTTGTGTCAGTAATTTCTCAGTGGAATTCTATTTTCTTACTTGCAAAGTGGAAACCAAAAATCTTAGTTGTCTTTGTAGATTAAACACGTGCAATTCATGTTTCTTGTTAGGGTGGACTACAGGGAGTAGTTAGAGGATAAAGGAAGGTATCAACCATATAGGAGCACATACACACCTTCTCCCAGTTATTCCATCAAACATGAATCTAGGTGCTGCTGTGAACTTATTTTGAAGGTGTGAATAAAATATTTAATACATTGACTTTAAGTTAATTTTTTAAAAAGATCATTCTAAGTAGCCCTGCCTAATGTGGTAAAATTTTTTAAAGCAAGCATAAGCCTTCCTCAGGTTCAGAGACTTCAGAGCTTTGGCTCTGTAGTTTTCTCCCTATCCTTTGAGTTTTCCTTTTTGGCTAGAGCACGTGGACAGAAAATTCAGCCTGTACTCATGGTGCTCCTGTTTGCTTGTGATCTTCCCTTCCTGACTATCTGACTGCCTGATTTACAAAATTTAAACTTGCTTTACCAGCCCCAACATTTGTGTGAGCCAATTTCTTGATTTTTATACACACACACATACACACACACACACATTCCAATATCAATCTATATATTTATCTCCATCTATTGAACTATATCTTATTTTTTTATTATAATGATGTGGGGTACAATTCATGGTTAGGTATACCTTCTACTAGTTCTGATCCCTTGGTTGAACCCTGACTTATACAGACCATTAGAATCCTTCTATCTTACCTTTCAGAATGCCAGCAGGAACAACTGGCATTACCACTTGAGTAGTGAAGGAGAAGAAGGATGTTCCACAACATAATTTTTAAGTTCTCAACTTTTTCATGAGTAAGTCTTACCAGTCAGCAATACCTTTAATACCATATAGATCTTCTATATTTTAATCAAATTTTATTCCACATTAAATAGATCTGGAAAGCCAAGAATCCTAAGACACTTAAGGAGTGCCTCCAAAGTGAATACAAACTAAAATAACCATAGAAAAAGAATCCAGGGAAAAGAGAAAAAACATCCTGGCAGTAGAAGAAAACTCCTTTCACTCCACAAAAAAAGAAAACAAAGAATTAAGACCATTAGAGAGTGAAGAGTAGATATCTCACCTGTAAAAGGAGCAAATTGAGATGAAAATAATCTATTGGAGAATAAAAAGAGAATCTTGGAAGCTAAAAAAAAAGTTTAAGTCAAAATAAAATTTTATCAGTGGGGTTAGATGTCAAACAAAAAAATGCTAAAGTAGTATTTCAATTATACAAAATTCAAGAACAGGCAAAACTAATCCACAGTGATAGAAATCAGAGCAGTGATTGCCCTATAAAGTGTGGGTGGGACTGTCTAGACAGGTTGATGGAAATGTCCTATATTTTAATTGCGGGTGATCATATGGAATATATAATCCTCTCTTATCTGTGGGGGATACATTCCAAATTCCTAGTGGATGCCTAAAAACTGTAAATATAACTGAATCTTATATATACATTGTGTTTTTCCCATATATATATATATACATATATATATGTGTGTGTGTGTGTGTGTGTGTGTGTGTGTGTGTGTCTATGGCAGATTTATGAATTAGGCACAGGAAGAGATGAGCAACAATAACTAATAATAAAATAGAACAATTATGACAATATACTGTAATAAAAGTAATGTGAACATGGTCCCTCTCTCTCTCACAAAATATCTTATTTTCCTGTACTATGGGTATATGGATAACTGAAACCATGGAAAGTGAAACTGCACAGAATGGGTGACTACCAATACACACTCATCAAAATTCACTCAGTTGTACACCTAAAATCTTTTAATTTTCACTCTACATACCATTTACTTTGTTGTATAAAATACTGAAAAAATACAAAGAAATGAAAAGTGGAAGAGAATTGGTTTAAAAAGAGAGAGAGAGAGAGAGATGAAATCCAAGTGATTCAGTATTATACTTATAGGATTTCCAGTGACACCAAATAGGATGAAATTATCAACTAAATAAGTGATTTTTTAAAGAATAAAATAATAAGAACTCCCAGATTGAAATGGGTCAGCTAAAAACCCAAAGTAATAAATAAGAAAAGACCAATATTCAGGAAACATATCTTGGCATTTTAGAACCTCAGGAATAAAAGTTTTCAAAGCCCTTATAAGGAAAGAATAGATCATATATACATACAGAGGAATGAATAATCAAAATGTCTTTGGCCATTTCAAAAACAAGACTGAAGAGAAGAAAGTGAAAGAGAAGAAAGTGAAAATCTTCACAATTCTGGATGGAATTTTTTTTCAGCCTAAGGTAAGACTAAACTATCACTCAATTGTAAGAAAAAATAAGGACATTTTGCTCTAAAAGTTCTCAAAATGTTTTCTTTTGTGCTCCTTTTTCAGAAAGCTACCAGAGGATGTGCTCCATCCCAATAAGGAAATAAGTCAAGAGAAAGGAAGAGAAAATGGGACATGATAACACCAGATTGGGCAGGACATACACAGATGACAGTTGTGCAGTGAACCTGGAGAACAACTGTCCAACATGAGACAAGAGACCTGAGTGCTCAGAAGAATGTATTTTTTTTTTTTTAAACCAATACTGGTACTCAAAATATATGATCATATTAAGAGGCATTTGGGATAAAATTTTTGGTAGGTATACGGGAAACTAAGAAAAAATTTTGCTTTTATTAATTTTAGAGAGTAATAAAAACAAGAAGTTGAACAAAACTGTGAAATACAGACAGGAAATTTAGTACTTTCTGCTGTAACTATAAACAACATTTAAGTGGTCACAGTAATATAAGCACTAAATATTGATTTAACCAAAACTGTTTTATAACTCTATTGAGAAATTGAGTGGGGAAGTAGTTATTTGTGTGTGTTGGGGGAGGGAGTTAAGAGAACTTGATTCTTATCTTCCATGGTAGAAGTCAATAGGCAATGTCTAAAACTGAGCAGTTGAGAAATAGCAATGAGAAGATATTATTTATAAACATGAGGATAAATACCAGAAGCAATAAATAAGAGAGTTGAAAATGGTTTGTTCTGAGGGACAAGGATCTTGAGGGTGAAGGGTCAAGGAACTGCTGTTTTTCATTTTATTGGCCTTTATGAAATATGTTCATTTTGCTTTTATGTAAGTAAATATTAGGAGAAAATTAAAATAACATAAAAATACTCAAGGGATTGCTCTAAAGAACAAATGTGAAAGCATGATATACCTTTGTTAAACTGTAATTCACTATATAAATGTTTGTTGTTATTGTCGCCATAATAGTAAAACACGTGTCGATCACTATAATAGAGAATAAGATGATAGAGTTCTTGTCATAGTTGTGCTATTAACTACCCATGTTAAACAGGACAAGACCTTCATTCACTTAAAACATAAACTTGGTCATTTACAAAATAAAATAATTTTTGCCTGCTCACTCTTTAGAGTTCTCTGAAGCTCAAGTATATGTGAAAGTATTTTATTAACTATAATTGCTGTTGTTCTAAAGGATAATGAGTATTGTTTAAGATCTGACTTAATTGACTGAATATCTGGTGACATTTAGACTAATGTAGACTCATATTTGCCAAAGAAATGTAGTTCTACTTCCTGAAACTGTTCATCTGAGAAGCCATTCATTCATTCATTCATTTCTCAAAGAACTGAGAGCATAAGAGAGCAGAGGATCCTCTGAACTTTGGGCCCATTGCCTTTTCTTGTCTAAACCTGACCTGTCACCTTGGCTCCTTGACTTGTATGAGTTTACTCTTACTTTCTGTTTCAGGCAAGAAAATAGGAGCATAAATATTTAACCTTCAAAAAGGGACTCATTTACTGGAACTCTGACTGTATGAACCAGGGTAATAAATCTTTCTGAGGTATTTCAATATGCATAAGAGAATGAAACCACATGAATGACGAACCTAACTTTAACCTTTGATTGTTTAAAAGCATAGTCTTTTTCCTCCTCTCAAAAAAAGGAGCCTCTGAACATACACGCTATTGTCAGACATACATGATGAAATTTATCTAATAAAGCAGCCCCTCCCTTTCCCCCCCTGTGCTCTAAAATTTATGTCAAGTCTGTTAAGGAACTGAAAGGAAATTATATTTTATAGTTGCCTATAGGTTTTGTTATGTTATGCCAGGAGAGAATCATTTCACTTTGCTCACAATAGAGTAAAAGGCAAATTGTCATTCTTTGGCTGCCTGTCAATAAGAAGAGGGCAGAGGGAGGATCCTTACTGCAAAGACAGGTGACAAATTTCTGTAGATCGAGGTACATCATAGTACTTCCATGTGATTTAGAGGAGTTTATATTAAATTTGCAGAATTTTATCTGTCTGGGGACGGGGAGACACCTCTTATCAACAAGGGTGCCTGAACGAAGCATATTTGTATACCTAACCCTTAACTGTACCCCACAATATATCATAATAAAAAATATTGAAAGAAAATTTATAGAATTTTTTAATTAGAAAAGAGAAACTGAATTCTTTCTCAATGCACAATACTGCCTTAGATGCTAAGACAACATTTAATCTAAGTAGATGTAGAAGTTGTGCAAAAACTCTCACACACTCCAACTTGGGAGCAAACTACAGCTAAAGCTGCAGGATGGGGTGCAGGGGCTTGTAGGTCTCATGTGCAGATGGTTTTACATAATATTTTAATTAAACATTATGTTCTCCTTTACCATGCACATTCGACGCACTAGAATATCGAAAGTTAAAGAGTTTATCTTCCCCCAAGTCACTCAGTTGGGAGGTGCTGGAACATAGAGAGAATCCTCTTTTGTCTCATCTGGATTCCTTGGATTTATTTCAACAAACAAAGGTTTACTGAATACTTAGTGTCAGTCAGTCACTATCTCTTACCTGAGAATATTTAGAATATTTTTTAACAAAAGGATTTATTTTAATCGTCTTATCAAAGATCTGTTTTTATGTGTTATATTTATAGATGACTAGAGTTAATGTCATATAAAACTTAGTGCAAACCCTGATTTGGAAGACAGTTTTTCATTAGGTGAAACATCTTATTTATTTGTTGTTAAAGTTTTAGGTTGTGACTTATGCTCCCACACTTCATCTGTCTTTAGCATCTCCATTGTAACCCACAGCACCATTTTACATCCTGTTGCTCAAAACAAAGCAATAGCAAACATCTCTGACTCCTCCCTTTCTCTTATTTCCCCAATAGGACACATTACCAAATTTCACCTGTAATTACAGCATCTGTAACCTTCTTGCTGCCTCTTCATCTCCCCTGGTTCTACCTTATTCCATAGAATCATCTTTTCTCCCTAGACTCTATATTCGCCAGGGTTTTCCAGAGAAGCAGAACCAATAGGAGAGACATAAAGAGAGAGAGAGAGAGAGAGAGAAACAGACAGAGAGGGATGGACACACTCACACACACACAGAGAGAGAGAGGAGAGAGAGAGAGAGGGAGAGAGAGAGAGAATCTGCCATCTTTCATGCTTGAGAACAAGGAAAGGGAGTATTGCAATTCAGTCTGAGGCTAGAGGCCTGACCAAGTGGTGTCTACTGGTGAAATTCTGGAGTCCAAAGGCCCAAGAACCAGAAGCTCTGGTTTCCAAAGGCAAGAGAATACAGATATCCCAGCTCAAGAAGAGAAAGAATCCACCATTCTATGCTGTTTGGTTCTACTTGGGCTCTCAATGGACTGGACGATATCTACTCATATTGGTGAGGTTGTATCTTCCTTACTGGATCCCTTGATTCAAATGCAAATCTCTTTAGGAAATACCCTCACTGACATATCCAGAAAGAATGTTATGCCAACTATGTGGGCATCTTTTAGCCCACTCAATCGACACATACAATTAAGCATCACAGACTGTATGGAAACATCCTTCCTGCTTCCACTTTTGCCCTAACCAATCCCTCATCTACATAAAATCCATGCCAGTCTGTTTCAAACATACATGAACCCCTGCTTTAAACTCTCCCAAGTGTTCCAATTTCTCTTAGAATAATCTCCAAGCTCCTCGCCATGGGCACAAGTTCCTACACAATCTGGTCTTAGCTCTCTACCCCCTCGACCCATATCACTTGCCCCTTGCCCATGAGGCTCTACCTCCGCCACCCTGTCCTAGTTGGTGAGCATGTTGAAGCCTTCCCACATTTGGGCCTTTAAACCTGATGATCCCTTTCCTGGAAATGGTGTTCCCTCCCCTGCTCTTCTGACTGACTGGATCCTTCTTAATCTCTAGGTCCTTGTTCAAATGGCACCTCCTCAAGGAGACCTGAATTTCCTACTGAAATTGCTATCTTCCCATTCCTTTATGTCTCTATTTGTCTTCATAGTGGTATTAACAGTGTGCAATTAACTTGATTTGTCATTTAGTGATCATTACAATTCCCTGTCTGATAGTTTTCTGATGTGGTTCTCGCACTGAGAACAGTGCCTGGCATGAAGGAGTTATAGAATAAATATCTGTTAAATGGATGCATCAGCCTGGGTGAGTTGCTCTAAACATTGCAACCAAAGAGAAAAATGAACCCATGAGTTTTCTTGGAAGCTGGCCAAGTTGCTTCTTCTTGATTCTACCTGCAGGCTTTGGACTACCTGGAACTGGTTCTTACTCTCAGAGAAAACAGAACTATCTGTCTAGTGCTCTCTCTTTAGGGAAAAGTACTCCTGTAGGCCCCTGAAGTTGATGTTCACTCATATTATCATGCAACTTTTGCTCAGTAGACATATGATTAGTGCCTGTTCTGTAGCAGGTATGGATGAGGTACTAGATAGACACAGACACACAAGTATGGTCTCCCCTTAGTGCAGCATGGTAGATAAGAAGATGAACACATTAACCAGGTTGCCTGGGCCTAAATCCCAGCACCACCTCTTACTAGCTCTATGATGTTGAACAGATATTTAATCTCTGCTTGCCTCCGTTTCCTCATATGCAAAGTGGAAGAAAATAATAAATCCAACCTCTTAGGGTTACATAGAAGATTTAATGAGTGTATGTTTGTAGTTTCTTAGTATCTCATGTAAAGTATCTGCTATGTAAATACCAGTAAATAGCAAATAAGCGTATTTCTCCAAAAGCAAATATACTTTTGGTTGCTTATTCCTGCCTTGGTGTTTAGGTTCATCAAAATCCTCTCCCCAGCTCTTTCTCACTCCTTTTGCTCAGTTCTTGGGATACCTGTGGCTCCCAGGCCTCACTAGTTTCACTTCTGGTCTGCTGACAGGTCCTTGCACATAGCACAGTGCTTCACTCATGATAGATGTGCAATGAATAAATGAGTGAATGGATAGATGAATAGTCAAGTCTTTTAAGCTCAACCTGACACTTTGGGCTTTGCAGCCACTGTCTGTTCTGACCTCTACTTCCTGCTTGATCATTTAAGACTCTCTTTAACACTTTTAACCTGGGCTTTTGCCTCCATTTCTTCACTGCTTTAAATGCACACCTTTCTTTCCGAACACCATGCCACTCTTCCATTAAAGCTTGTTGAGCTAAACTTTTATTTGAGTTGATTTTTCTTTGTTATGAGAAATTTGTAAGCAGCTGGCAGGTATCATATAACTCTAACTTTCTTCTGGCATTTTTTGTGGTTCCTCTGTAAACTTAATTGTCTTTTCAGTTTCTGAAAGCAGAAACAATATTCGGGAAGTCTCCTTTTTTAATCAGTGAAGTTAACATGAAAGTTTGACCTTTAAACTAAACCTTCAAGCTTTTGACTTGACAATTTATTACTTCTGCAGTTATTGTTATTAGACCAACCCTAGGAACAAGCAACTCATCTAAAACACATTGTTCGCCTGCTGCTGTTATTAAGACAGGTGCAAACTTACATGGCATCAAACAACCGGTCATTTGCAGACAGCAACATGATATGATCTGGAGTTATCATTGACACTCCAGACACTTCACAGTATGACCTCCTATGCCTTATCAAACTGGACAAAAAAAATTGGTCTTTTAGTGACATACAGATCTTTTCTTGGAGATAGGAACTGACATGTACATTAATTATACCTCTGATCTCTCACAAGTAAATACAGTTGTCATTCAATTTAAATATTGAAATGTGGCCCAAACACTACAACAGAAGATCAAAAGGAAAAAAATAAAGTTTTTTCCTTTGCATTTGTGTGTGAATAAATACAAAGTTGTTTCTGCTTGAACAGCCAAAATGATTTCCTTTTTCTAAATACATTTAATAAGTCATAATACTAGTACAGCTATTCCAGTTCTAAGTGGGACTTTACATTAACTTAAATATTGTAAAAGTCTCCATACCCTGAGTCTGAATTAGGTTCAGATGGGGTAAGCAGGTGGCTGCTTTATTTCCATTATTTTTCTGAGTCCAGGATGCTTCAGACTTTTCTCAGAGTTAACCTCTCTCATCTTAAGCTTATGTTCTCCCAATGTAAATGACTTTCAAAGAGAAATTTAACTCAAAGGAATTTGGGGGAGGGAAACAAAAGGCATAAAATACCGGAGCACAAAATACATGGACTTTATTCATCACAAAGTTTTTCTTTGAAGTTCTCATTATTCTTTTAATAAAAAATAAGGTTATCTTCCTGGTTTTCTGATTAATAGCAAATTAACATAAAAATAGAAGTTCTGAGAGATCATCAGAGGCAGGTATACTGACAATCATGTGGCCTACCCACTGAGAGCTTGGAAGTAAGAGAGAATTTAAAAATAGCAACAACAGCATTGTTGAAAAGTAACAATTATAGAGAAGAAATTCTTTGGGGCCATTTGATGTAGGGGTAAACTGTCTTCTGGAGGACACTGCTGTTGCAGGCTAATGCTAAATTTGATACTCAGTATAATGATTCCTAGAGGCAATTTCAATTATTCCTATATGTGTTTATAATGGATCTCACAGTTAGCAAGAATTTCATCCCAAAGTATTAAAAAATGAGTATGTTTTGTTGATCAACATGTTAAGCTTTAATTGCCAGAAAATTTACTTATGAGAAATGTGCTATCCTACAGTAATGCTTCATAGGCTTGGCAAAGAAATAATAATTAATAAAAAAGCAATAATAATTAACCTCTCTGTCAGGCTTTGTTTGGAAGACTTTACATGATTGTCTCATGCAATTTTTACACTAACTCATGAAGTATCAACTACTGTTCTCTTCATGAGGGCAGTGAAACACAGAGAGGGTAAACATCTTGTCCAACATCAACAGCGATGACAGAATTCAAATCTGTGTTCACACTCACATTGTATGCTGTATACCACTTCACTCCTCAGGTCGCCAAGTAGTCAGGTTCCATGGTTTCACAGCCTGAGGGACTACTGAGTACCAATGGGGAAACAAAGAAGAGGCATAATAATAGAAATTCATAATTTTACTAAAAATTCTGGAAATAAAACCAAATATAGGAGGGGGGACCCAAGAAACCTGGAATTTATTTATAAAAAAATTATGTCTCTATCTTATATGTTTAAACTTCAGTCACGTTCAAAGTACTCTTTGTCTGATGCAATACACCTATCAAGACACCTTTTCTAGCTTTTGAACTCATCAATTTAACACCTTTTAGTGCTTCTGCCATGTTTTGTTTTACCTCTCCCACACTGGCAAAGTTTTCCCTTTGAGGACTTTTTCCATCGGGGAAACAAACAAAAAATGTCGCTAGGGGGGAGATCTGGTGAATAACAAGGGTGGAGCATGGGAGTCATGCCATTTTTGGTCAAAAACTGCTGACCACTCAGCAAGGTGTGGGCAGGTGCGCTTGTAAATCACCCATTATGAAATAGGCAAACACACTGAGATTTTCTAAAAAAAAAAAAATTCACTGAAGCTGAGGAAGCCTCTCACAACAATGCCTATGAGTTCCTAGAACACTTACCTAGTGGAAGAAGTCTGTACTACAAGGGGCCTGCCCTCCAACAAATAATTTTGTGTTTTTGGAGGTTTCCCCTCATATGTTATGGAATTTCAGTGTAGATATACATTTCATTGTATTGTATAATATATGATACATAGTTTTGAAAACAGAGTTAGCTCTCATAAATTAATAAATAACAATTGATTCATAACCATAATAATTGTATTTAGTAAGATAGCACTTTAGCCGCTTTAAGTAAAGCAAACATTCTATGTAAGAAAAACAATGGGAAACCAAGTGCTAAAAATCCTATGAATGCACCCTTTACACCTTAAAAAAAGAGTTAATTTCCAGAAACCACAGTTCAGTTCTTTTGGAGAATTGCTGCAGACTCAGATAGTTGTTGAACTGGGTTCGAGTCTCCCATGTAGACAATGGGAAACTCATTTGTGAATTCTAGGGACTAAAAAGCTTAGGAAATATAAGCTCCCAAGAGACGCAAAATGCCTCAATAATGTATTAGGGAGCAAGGAATAGAGATGGGTGTGATATGAAAGAGTAAATTGTAAGAAGCACAGACCTTCTTCTGATTCCTGATCTTTTCAAGTCCAGATTCCTCAGCCACAGCTCCTAAGTATCTATCTAATCTGACCCTCCTCATCTTCTATTTTCCTCTCTTGCTATTCCTTCTGCTGCTTGCTGGCTTTCTCAAAGTTCCTGAAATTTCACTGAACACTTACTCCCCTCCACATCTTTGGATGCGCCTTTCCCTCTGCAGAGGACACTGAATAACAGACCGACCTCAAGTTCAAGTGTCAGATGCTACTTCCCTTGGCAGCCCCGCTCCCCAGCCTAGGTGCCGCCATACCATCATTTGGGACCTGTCCTACCGTCCTTAATGCCCACTTGACTGTCACTGTTCCTTTAAGTACACCCCTGGTCCTCTTCTTCCTAGGCTTCAGGCTCTGCGTGTGTGTAGAGATGATGTCTGTCCTGTTTGTCATTGTAACCCCAGTGCACAGCACATAAGAGGCACTGGATATATTTCTTGACTGAAGAAAAAAATGTCTGATTTAATGAAAAATCTTTTGTTTTTCTGCAGAGGATTCCACCGACAAAGTTGGCTAACCTGTGTTCCTTTGTTTACCATCATAGCAACATGAGTCCCTCTGGGAAGGTAGCAGGGTACCTGGGACAGCCAGTCCACCTTTGGCCACATGAACTGACAAACTGGGGATGCCTCTGACCCTAGTTTGTATGTTTATTCATCTGAGATGCTTTCTAAGAAATTTCAGGTAAAATTGCATTTGATCGAGTAATTGATGAACAACCTTTAAGAAGGAGAAAAATGTGATATGAGCTGTTGAGGAGACCCTAAGAGCTATAGCCCCATATGGACAAAGATTTCATCTGCCAACAAAGGCTGTCCCCCCCCCCATCCCCGGGCACTAGCACTAGAAAGGGATCTCCTGTCATTTGAATCCTTTTTACTGACAATCTCCTTTACCACCTGGTTTTCAGTAAGCCTGACAGATTTTTTTGTTAAATCATATTTCTAAGCTTGGAGTGTGTGTTTTCCCTATTTATCATTCTGTCCTTGGTCTAAGTTTCTCCTCAAGGCCGCTTTCACTTTCCCAACAGTTAGGCTTAAGTATAACTAAACCGAGAAATGCAGACATTATGGAAGCCCATTTGTCTCCACTAATTACAAGGTGAGGATCGGTTCTAACAGCTGGGCACTTAGAGTGACATTGCAGCAACAATTAAAGCAGTGAACTCTTCACAACTTGGCACTTTTCTTTTGCATCCTTCCCAGTAAATGTTACCAATAAGGCCTAGCTCCTTGCCTTGGCATTCAAGATCTTCTATCTCTGCCCCCAACCTAGCTTTTAAAAGTTTCATCTCTTTTTAATCCTGTGCATACATGGAATGCATGTGGCCCACAAAACTCCCTTTGTCTGGGACTTTACTCCCAATGTCCTTTCTGTCTGGTGGCTTTTGTATCATATTTACATTGACTCTTAAAGTCAGCAACCATAACACCATTGCTTAGCTATCTAACCTAGACTTTTGGAAATTTGTTGGTGTTTTTTCTGAAGAGAATGGAAGAGCCCAATAATAGTCATCCAAGAAATGAATTGATCCTGGGAGGGAAAAAAAAAGCAAGAGACAAGTAAAGAAAAAAAATGTGTACCTCTCTCAGAATGGGAACAAATTGGCCCCAAATTCAAGTTGTGAAGAAGCCCAGAGCCTTTCTTGTGATATCTAACCTTAGAGAATTGGGAAAAGATCAAAAGCAAGGCAAGCAGTCTTCCCAGAGAGGTTCTAACATTAGATTGGACTTGGGCAAATATTTCAAGGGGTCCAGGGCCATTATAATATAGAATAATTGCAGTCAGGTACATAGAAGCTCTTTCATTTGACAAGTTGGAGAGTAACACAATACACTCTCTTTGTTTAGGTCTAAAAGAGCTGTTGGAGATCTTAATTGGTGTTGAAGCTTCAACTTGTTCTTCAACAAAGAGCCTGCTAACTGTTCTGGGCACTCACATATTATTGATAGCTTGAGAACAAACCCCGGTTGGTTTCCTGAGGTCTTTATGTCTGGGATAAACCATGCCACTACTCCTCATGCTGGTCTTATTTAGTACAGCAGAGTAAGTATGTCATTGCCCTAACAGTACATGCATCCCATCCTCCTGAAGGTGGCTGGACAGGAGAGGTAAGTCTACAATGGGGGCAATTAACCCTCTGGAAAAGAATAATAAATATTCAGACACCCTGCCTATTGAAAGTAACACTGATAGAGCATCTCTGGTGATAGTGACACCCTGTCTGAAATGTCACTGAGCCTCGCCCTCTCAGTAGAAGGTCTAAGACAGATGACCAAAGCTCAATACCAAAACTGAACTCTTTTTGGGGATACTGCTTCTAGACAGAGAATGGGACTGAGACCAGAGTCCTTTCCTAACCAAGCCAGTGGGGTGGTGCTTTGAAATCAAGGCTAGACATTAAGAATAAAATAAGGAAGTGCACCATTGTGTGTCCAGGCTCACGCTGGGCTGAGCTGAGATTTTAACAAGATGTGAGCCTATGTTCTTTCCCCTTATACCTGAAAAAGCTCCTTTGGGAGGGAGACTCAGGGAGCAACTTTACGTAGAAAGGAAAAGACCTGAGGGTGTTCTCAGGCAGGGGGAACAGAACATGCTAATGTGCTGACAGGGTGAATTTGGATCACAGGAGGAAAACGGGGAAGTGACAGTCTCAGGTATCTTCAGTCTATTTATGAAGCACACACTGGTACTCACTTATCTACTATACATGTCTTGGTGCAGTTTTTAATGTTTTATTTTAAGATAATTACAGATTCACATGCAGTGATAAGAAGTAACACAAAAAGATCCCATGTACCCTTCACCAGTCTCCAACAATGATAACATCTTGTATGACTATAGCTATGGTATAACAATCAGCAAAGCAACATTATTATAGTCCACCAGAAACAATTCTCCAGTTTTATATGCACTCATTAATGTGTGTGTGTGTGTGCATATTTAGTTTTCCTGTGTAGACTTGAATGACTACAGCATAGTCAAGACACAAAACAGTTCCAGAACAAGAATTTCTTGTGCTACCCTTTTATAACCACAGTCACCTTCCTCACACTCCACCACCCCCAACTCTGTTGACCACTAATCCACATCTATCTAATCTTCTATAAATGTAATTATCCAGTTTGTAGATTTTTGGGATTGGCTATTTCACTCAGAATAATTATCTTGCGATTAATCCAAGTAATTGTCTATGTCAATAGCTTGTATCTTTTTAATGTTGAGTAATATTCCAGGAGTTGATTCTAGCGTTTAGCTCTTACAAGCAAAGCTTCTATGAACATTCACTGCGGGTTTTTGCGTGACATAAGCTATCACTTTTCTGGTATAAATGCCCAAGTACAATTGCTGAGTCATTTGGTAAGTGCATGTTTAGTTACTTGAGAAACTATCAAACTCTTTTCCAAAGTGACTATACCATGAATGCATCCACCAGCAATGTGATCTATTTTTTTCAAAATTCTTATTAGGATTTGGTAGTATCATTTTTAAAAAAATTTAGCCATTCTGGTAAATTTGCAGTATAAATTCATCATGGTTTTAATTTGAATTCCTCTAATGGCTAATGATGATCTTTTCATGTGTTTATTTGTTATCTGTGTATCCTCTTTGGTGAAATAGCTGTTCATGTCTTTTCTCTAATTTCCAATTGGATTGTTCGTGGGGATTTTTGTTGAGTTTTAAGAGTTCTTAATATATTCTCACTGAAAGTTGTTTGTTGGAAACGTGGCTTGCAAATATTTTCTCCCACTTAGTAGTTGGTATTTTCATCTTACCAGTGTCTTCCACAAAGCAGAAGTTTTTAATTTTGATGAAGTCCAGTACCAATTTTTCTTCTATGGATTGCACTTTTGGGGTTGAGTCTAACAGCTCTTAGCCTAGCCCTCAATCTTGAAGACTTTTTCTTACATTTTTTTCTAAAAGATTTATAGTTTTATGTTTCACAATTAACTCTGCAATTCATTAGGAATTTTATTTTTATTGTGTGTGTGTGTGTGTGTGTGTGTGTATAGGATGTGAGATTTAAGTTGCTGTTCATATTCTTTTTTTTCTTTTTGCTATGAATGTCATTTGCTTTTGTCCTATTTGTTGGAAAGGCTAATCTTCCTCCACTGAATTGCAACACATTTAAAAACTATTAAGCTATATTAATCTATTTTACTTTACTTAACTTACACAATTTTCACATGGAAATCTATCACTTATTTTGTGCTATTCCCTTCATTGCCCACTCTTTTGTCTCTTTGTAAAACATGGCATAAACTTTCTATTTTTGCAAAATGTATTTAAGCAAACTAGTGCAGATGTAATTCTGAAAAGTATGGTCAAATTATATTGGTGTTATTAGAGGCTCTGCTTCTGAGCAGTTTTAAGTACACAATGCTAGTTGGGCTTTTTATTATCCTAATAGTATAAGTAAGGCTAGGAGATTATGTGTTCAGAATACCTGAAACTTAGTTGATCTTGGACAAGTGCTCTATTAATTGCTTTGAACACCTAACAATAGAACAAATTCATGATACCTAATTACCTTGACACCTGACCACTACATGACTATTTTAGAAAAAATGCATTCATTTGGAGCACAATGGCCTTAGAAACACTGTACAATTTGTTCATTAAAATGTACGGAACAATGATTGTTCCTTCTGCCCATAACAATATATAAACTAGATATGGTTGATGGACTCAGCCAGCAGTGGCTGCAAATGAGTCCCAAATAATAATGTTGGTGCTTTGGAGTAATAAGGGGTCATACTGGAATACTGTATTGATAGTAATACATTATTAAAAGTGATGGGATAATGTGTTGGGAAAGGAGATGTGATCAGGCTCCAGTGAAAGAGTTGGGAATGTATCAGGGAACTTTTCTGATCACCTTTTAGGCCCTTTACCCCTGTCCCACTGCCACACTCTGCTCCTGTCTTCCTTAACCCTTCTCCTCAACCCCAAGAATAGATGGAGACCTAACTAGTTCTATGAGAAACACTTCTTACTAACAATCATTACAAAAGTTGATTAAACTTATTAATGAGCTCAGAAATGGGAATTTAAACAAAAAATATGATGCTTTAGAATGGAGAAAGATATTTATCAGAGAAAAATGCATTTGTTTCTAAATGATGGACTTTTGTTCTTTTTGAAATCGAAGGTAGAGTATAACTTTCTGGACACAGCAGAGATATAAATTAAAACTTAGCAGTTTTGATACTTAGCAACAGCACTGTACAATGGAGTTGCAGTTATTAGACTTCCCTTGGCCAGCTGCATATGGAAGAGGACACAGGTGGTTGTGTCACATCACCTGGATTTGAAGGCAGCAGTTTTGACTTTTGGTCTGGAATGCGCTTCACTTCCTAGTGTTAGCAGCTCAGGCATTCAGTGACGGGAGGCACTGGTGATGCCCTCTAAACTGACCTCCAAATAAATCAGGAATTCTCTGCATCATACGTGGGAAGGAGAAAGCTAAGTTTTGCTTGAGACTTCTTTGAGAAAATTTACTCAGTCCTTCCCAGTCCATCTATATTTTCAAACTATTTTTTCCTTTTATTGAAGTAAAACTCACTGCTTCATAACTTCTTGACAGAGCTCTATGCTCCAGAGTACACTGAAGAAGTTGAAACCTGCGTGCACATGACAGGCTTTTAAAAATGTGAAGGCAGTCCTCTTGTCTTGCTCCCAAAGCTTTTTCTTAGCTAGATGAAATAACGGCTTCTATTTAGAGAATATAAACTCTGCAAGGCACATACTTGATGTGTTACCCGCATCATCTCATGAATCTTGTCAAGAGCACTGCTAGAGAGACATTATTATTGACATTTTCAGAAGAGTATGTTGAGGTTCAGGGAGGAAATGGCCTCAAGCTTCCCTAGCTGTACTGAGGCTGGAACCCCAAACAATTCACTGCAGAGTTGATGTTTCCTTCACACAGAGTGATTCCTATGGCTAAATACCATTTAATCTTCCTCTCATGTCCCAGATCTTATATTATCCTTGTTCTCAATGAAACCTTCTGCAGTGGATAGCTCTTTTTTTTCTGCCCTATCTCTAGCTTGCTCAGGAATGACTAGTCCCCACATTCCAACCAGAGGCTTACTGTAAGGTCTGACATTTGCTTGTGAGACGCCAAGACCTTTGCCACGTTAGATTTAGACAGGGCTGGGAGCCTTGCAAAGGCCAAATATAGTCCTTTCCTGGAATTTTTTTTTTTTAATAGAGACAAAGTTTCGCTATGTCACCTAAGCTTGTCTCAAATTCCCGGGCTCAAGCAATCCTCTCACCTTGGTCTTCCAAAGTGCTAGGGTTACAGACATGAGCCACTATGTCTGGCAAGTGTGTGTGTGATATATATATATATATATATATATATATATATATCACACATTGGAACTTTGGGAGCGAGGTCATCTTTCTCCAATGAGGGGGCATTGTAATACATAAAATGTGGAAACTGCTGGCAGTCACTTTACAAAGAAAGGTGGTCTACAAAGAATGAGAAAAATGAGAGGAGAGATGATGTGCTGGAGAAGTGGGAGTAGTGGGAGTAGAGTTGTGAGACAGACAGAGAAAGAGAGAGAGAGAGAGAGAGAGAGAGGAGGAAAGGAAAATCAAGAGACAGAATAGTGGTATTATCTGTACCTCTTCCTAATTGTTCCTAAAATTAAAATTAAAATGAGTCCCACTCTTGGGATGCTCAACATTTGAGTTTCTTAAGCTAATCACCTTAATATGGCTGCTATGATTAGAATGTTTCCCTTCCAAAATTCAGGGGTTGCCAATCTATAGTATTAAGAGGTGGGGCTGTTAAGAGGTGATGAACCCATGAGGGCTCCTCCCTTGTGAATTGGATTTAGGCCTTTACAATAAAGGCTTTATGCAGTGTTTATCTAGCTTGCCCTTTCACCTGACGCTATGTGAGGACACGGTGCTCCTCCTCTCAGAATATGCAACAACAAGGTGCCATCTTAGAGGTAGAGAGCAGTCCTCACCAGACACCAACCAGATGGTGCCTTGATCTTGGACTTCCCAGCCTCCAGAAGTGTAAGAAATAAGTTTATGTGTTTTGTTGTTGTTTGCTCGTTTATTTAATTTTTATAAAGTAGCCAGTCTCAGACATTCTGTTATAGCATCACAAAATAAACTATGGCAATGTCTGTAGTTGGTGTTTTCTCACTGATAAACACCAGAGTCTTGTCTAAAATCAAAGTGAGATATTTTATGTGATAGATGCTAGAATGCAGAATTAGCTAAGTTCAGATGGAGTGGGATATAGTAAAAATTTTTCTGTTTTGTGTGGAGAAGTCAGCTTTGTCTTCATTATGCCACACCAAGCAGTTGGTCTGACAATTGCCTGCAATCCCTTGGGACTTAGACCATATGCCCAAAATGTTTGTAGCTTTAGGAAACTTGGTATAAAAATGTCAGGATGTTGCGTGTGTCACCTACTCTTGGTCTTTTTTAAGGTGCTGCAACAAATCACCCGTGAATCTGGTCTATCTGAAAGCAAATAAGAAAGAGCGAGGCAAGTATCAGTCAAAAAGTAAAATTTTCAAGATTTAAAAGTAAATGATTTTTATTTAAGCATATTGTGATTATGCATCAAAGTTTTCTTGCTTTCAGAGAAAAAATACACATATAATTGAAAAGAAAACAAATACTGGATATAATATTGCTAAGGCAGATAAACGATGGTTGATACTCATTAGGTCAATTAAACTACAACTTTTTGTGCCATCTTTTACTGAACAAAAGACATTTTCATCATCATCAAATATAAATCATTTGCATTACTAGTGAAAAATTCATGTGCATTGCAAGTGTACAAAAATCACTTAGAACTTATCAGTTTTCTACAAACTAGCATCATCTGTTAAATGTTTGTAAAATATTTGGGCCCTAAGCAATAGCAAATGATCAGATGATCTTTAGGTAAGCTTGTTAGAGAACACTATAACTTGGTAATGAAGATCACTCTGTCCTTTTTATTTGTTTGCCTTACTTGCATACATTGGACTTTTTTGTTGCTATTGTTATCAGATATAAAATGTGTGTAGAGTGAAGCACTTCCTGGGTGTAGTTCGTGGTCTTTGTAGATCAGAAATTTTTTTTCTTGCCTTATATTAGTGCACTGATTTGGAAGTCTGAAATCTTTAATTCTGAATAGGGATATCCCAGAAGAACCAGAAGAATCACAGGCAATCATGTCCCATAGAAATGCCTATCCCTGCTAATCCCCTCTCTGACAGACTCCAGAGAACTCATATCAGCCTAGATCAGCTTTCTTTTGGCTAATCCGAAGTATATTTTCTCAACTGTACCCCAAAGCAAAGCCCCCAAGTCTGGTACCAAGAAACTGAAATGCAAAGACATGGCTAGGACATGTATACATATATTAAAATATATTTATAAATATATATGTTGATATAAATATAATATAGTGAATATGTTTATAAGGATATGTGTGTATATTTATAAATATGGTTATTTAAACATAAACATATATATGTACAAAGTTTTGATTATTGGAAAACTTAGAAAGATCATTATGTTCAAATTGATACTCAGATGATACTCAATTTGAACATAGATTAATCAGAAGAAAGACTTTGAATAGCTCCATAATAGTACCACTCAAATTTTACTGCATATCGGAATTAACCAGGGATTATGTTAACAGATCAGTTGCAAAAACCCACGCTAAAGATTTAGTAGCTCTGGGTTAAGGCTCAATAAGCTATATTATTAAACTTAACTTTCATGGGTTCAAATGGTAGGGGTCTAGATATACCACTCTGGAAACATTACTATCGTCTGTCCTAGCTACATGTACTCACATCAACTGTAAATGCAATGTTAAAATGCACGCTTGTTGTGGAAAGATTTTCTTCCATCTTTTTTGGATGTCTACCTATGTAAGGTGTTGACTGAGTAAAATATCACACTTGGCAAAAACTGGAGAATCTAGATGAGCTGTGGAGTAAAGTGAGCTCACTCTCATGAAAACGAATTGATTAATGGATACCCAAAGGCTTTTTTGAACCTATCATTTCTCTTTACATTCCTGATTAGAAGACATACAGTATAAAGAAAACCAATTTGATGTTTCTACTTTATTCTTTTTGTAAATGAAAATTTTTCTGAGATTGTTTATATTTTTTATCCACCATTGGCCAAATGTTTTGGGCTTACTTAATTTAAAATTTAGATTATTCATTTCAGATGCATAAGGGGCTTCATGTAGATCTAACTGAAACTAAACTTTTCAGGGAATAGCATGCCTTTGGGAGGAAAAAGTGAGCCTATGAAATTGTCTCTGGCTGCACTTGTTAGTTTGTTCCTACTTTGAAAGCCTAGAGATAAATGTGTTTGTGGTAGTGCATGATATTAAGAAAAATTATTCAATACCTGAAAAAAATACTCTTGCATATCATGTTGATGTCATGCTAGAGAAGTCCATGATTTTGTAAAAATAATTATATGTATGAAAAGAATACATGTCTACTGGGAAGTCAAGGGGTGGACTGTCATAGAAACATGTAAGTAAATTTATTGAACAAATTAATTAATTTATTTATATTCTCATCTTCTTCAGGTACATTATCTCCTTTCCATCTGAGAACTGCATATCCGCTCATTTGATTGATATGGTTCTTACTGTTGATATAGAATATAGTGTTTTTCTAGGCACAGTAAATTGACCCATGGGAAAGCATTCAGTTAAAGCCACGCAACTGAGTCAGGTAAGTAGAATATTTTTCTAAAGTTTGAAAAAAAAATTAAAAATAAATCAGCCAATGTCTCCCAGAGTTGAACATTTTCAGATGTTAAACACAGAATTTGCTAGTTTCCCAGTATTCACTGGTAATGAAAAGAAAGATTTGGGGAGATGATCATATTCTATCACTTTCCCTTTGGAATGGAGACTATTCTTTATTGAAAAAATGGTTATGTTAAAATGTGGTTAAATACTTAATCCTAAAGGAAGTTAAAACAAAGAATGTGTGCAATAATGGTAATGCCACCTTTGGTTCAAAGGACTTGGGTATGTGTCATGCATCTATGACCTAATATTTGATTGAACATGGGAAAGTCCCTTTGGCTCTCTATGTCTGGACATCCTCTTCTATGCAGAAAAAAAAATTACTTTAGCTATGGATTGTTCTGAGCCTCTACTAAATTAATGAAAGAGTTTCATGATTGAAAAGTATGCTACAAATATGAGGAATAAAGACATGAAGTGAATATATTGAGAAATGGTCTTTGGCACATTCTGTCTTAGAAAAACAGCTATCCTCTTCTTATAGCATTTACTGTGTCAAGTACCATACCATATACTTTATGTATATTATTTATTTCACTTAACCTCACTTTTTCACTTTCTGTCACCTAGAGCTTATAAAAAGTTTGTATAAAACAAACTCTAGTGAAAGAATATGAGGTCTAGAGATTTTGAGTAGTCTGAGCAAAGTTACACCTTAAAGTTTGTGTCTAGAATTAACATCAAATGAATGACTCATTTACAAAAAATATTGATGAATTTGACTCATCAAAATTAAAGATTTCTGCTCTGTTAAAAGAACAAAAAGACAAGCTACTGACCAGGAGACAATATTTCCAAACCACATTCACTGGGGAAAGGAGACCATATTTATCAAATGGTGCTAGGAAAACTGGCTAACCATATGTAGAAGAATGAAATAGGACTCTTATCTATTACCATATACAAAAAAAACAACTCTAAATGAATCAAAGACCTAAATGTAAAACCTCAAGCCATAAGAATCCTGGAAGAAAATGTGGGAAACACTGTTATGCACATTGGAGTAGGCAAGCAATTCTTCATCAAATCCTCAAAAGTGAATGACATCAAAGCTAAGATGGATAAGGGGGATCTCATCAACTGAAAAACTTTTGCACAGCAAAAGAAACCATCAAGAGAGTGGGGAGACAACACACAGAATGGCAAAGAAATATTTGCTAATTACATATCTGACAAAAGCTTAAGCATCCGGGACCTACAAAACTCGAATAAGCTGAAAGAAAACCAAAAACAAATAAACAAACAAAGATAAAATCCTATTAAAAAGTGTGCAAAGGACATGAATAGACAATTTTCAAAAGGAGATATACAAGTACTCAACAGATACATGAAAAAATGCTCAGCCTCACCAATCATCAAAGAAATGCAAATCAAAACCACAATGAGATACCACCTACCTCCAGTAAGGATGCTCCTCACCAATAAATCAGAAAACAACAGATGCTGGTGAGGGTGCAAAGAAAAGGAAAAACTACTCCACTGTTGGTGGGAGTGCAGGCTAGTTCAAATTCTATGAAAAGCAGTGTGGCAATTCCTAAAAAGAACTAAAAATTGATCTTTCATAAAATCCAGCAATCCCTCTCATGGGAATATACCTGGAGGAACATAAGTCATTCTACAAAAAAAGACACCTGAACATGCAAGTTTATAGACACACTATTCACAATAGCAAAAACATGGAACCAACCCAGATGCCCATTGAAAGTGAACTGGATAAAGAAAATGTGGTACATATAGATGATGGAGTATTATGTAGTAATAAAGAAGAACAAATCTTGGAATTCAAGCAAAGTTGATAGAGTAAGAGATCATCATAGGTGATCTTACAGAAATGAAGAACTTAATACCTAATGTTCTCACTTTTAACTGGGATCTGAACATTAATCACATTAGTGCAAAGGAGGGATTGACTATCGCTGGACACTGCCAGGGGAGGGAGATGGGAGGCCATAGCAGCACAAAGCATATCTGAGCCTAAACCAGGGGAAGTGATGGCCAGTTGGAGGTCCAAACTTCAACTGCACGCAGACTGCTTGTGTACTAATTCTGACTTGTACACCACATATCTATAATCAAATCAAATCAAAAGAATATATAGTCTAAAAGCACAACTATAAAAAAGCAAAATGTTCCAATTAGAAAATGCACAAAAGACACATGTGGACAATTCATTGAAGAGAATCTACGGTTGGCAAATAAAGCCATGAAAATATGTTTAACAACATTAGCCATTAAGGAAATGCAAATTCAAACCACAATGAGATGATAATCATGCTTATTAGAATGGCTAGAATTAAAGTAAAAAAATAACATGAAATGTTGGTGAATATGTGGAAACACTGGATCAAACATTGCTAGTAGAGATATAAAATGGTACAGTCATTCTGGAAAAAAGTTTGACAGTTTTTTTTTTTCCATCCACATTTTTCTCCTTTAACATTGTATTTATTTATATTATTTTAAAGATGTGGGGTACAGTTCGGGATTAGGTATACAAGTGGTCATCATCCAGGTAAGCTTGGGCCTCCTTTTGGTCCCCACTTTGCCTGGTTTGAGATCAGGTACCCTTATTGATGTTGTGCCCCCCAGACCCACCCCACTCTGGCAGTATCTCACAACTGCCAGTACCTTTCTTATAGTATTATGGTAAATGTTCAGGGTCTGCTTTGTGTGAGAACATGTGGCACTATGTTCTTTGTTTCTGTGATAGATCACAGAGTATGATAGACTCTAAATTAATCCAAGTGGCTGCAAAGTTCATATGCTTGTCCTTCTTTATGGCTACATAATATTCCATTGTGACTGTGTACCACATTAAAAAAAAAATTTGACTGTTTTTTTGAAAGCATGATTGTTTCCATGCTATCAACAAGAAACATGAGTGCACAGGTATCTGTTTTGTGGAATGATTTGAGTTGCTCTGGGTATATTCCCAGAAGGGAGATTGATGGGTCATATAGAAGGTCAATGTCTAATTCTTTTAGATCACCACACTGTTTTTCAAACAGGTCGCACTAGTTTGTAGTCCCACCAACAGTGTAGAAGCATTCGTTTTTCTCTGTGTTCTCACCAGCATATGTTGTTGTTTGTTTTATTAATGATGGCTCTTCTTACTGGGGTTAGGTGGTATCTCAATGTGGTTTTGATTTGCATTTCTTTGATGATTATTGAGGTTGAGCATTTTTTCATGTGTCTCTGTTGGCTGTCCATATATCTTCTTTTGAGAAGTGTCTATTCAGGTCTTCTCCCCACTTTTTAATGGGGCTGTTTGTTTGTTTTTTTTCTTTTCAGCACATTTGAGTTCCTTGTAGATCCTGGAAATTAGGGCTTTGTCAGATATACAGTTGACAAATATTTTTTCCTATTCTGTGGGCTGTCTTCCAGCTCTCTTGATGGTTTCTTTTGCTTTGCAGAAGATTTTCAGTTTGATGACCACTTATCTATCTTGTCTCTTATGGCATGGGCACTTGGGGGTTTGATCAGGAATTGGTGGCCAGTTCCAATTTCCATAACAGTGTCTCCTGCATCTTCTAAAGACTTGTAGTTTGAGGTTTTACGTTTAGATCTTTGATCCATTTAGAGTTGATTTTTGTGTATGGTGATAGGTAGGGTCCCTGTTTCAATCTTCTGCATGTGACCAGCCAGTTTTCCCAGCACCGTTTACTGAATAGGTTCTCCATTTCTCAGTGGTTGTTGTTGGAGGCTTTGTCAAAGAAGAGTTGGTTGAGAAATTGAAATTTTGCTTCTAGAATCTCTACTCTCTTCCATTGGTCTATATGCCTATTCTTGTACTAATAATACCAGGGTGTTTTGATTATTGTAGCCTTGTAGTAAAGTTTAAAATCTGAAAGTGAGAAACCTCCTGCTTTGTTTCTTTTACTAAAGATTGTTTTGGCTATTCCTGCTTATTTTTTTATATGAATTTTTGTATTGTAATTTCCAGGTCTGAGAAGAATGATGTTGGTAATTTAATGGGTATTACGTTGAATCTATAGATTACCTTGGGTAATGTAACAATGTTGATTCTTCCTTTCCATGAGTATGGAGTCTTTTTCCATTTGGTTGTGTCTTCTTGGATTTCTTTGAGCAGTGCTTTGTAGTTTTCATTGTAAAGGTCTTTCACTTCTCTGGTTAGGAAGATGGTGAGGCATTTCATTTTTTTGTGTGGCTATTGTGAAGGGATTGTGCTTTTTATTTGATTCTCTGTCTGCTTGCTGTTGGTGTATAAGACTGCAACTATCTTTTGCACATTTATTTTGTACCCTGATACTTTGCTAAAGTCCTTTATCAGTGATAGCAAGTTTTTAGCATATTCTCTTGGGTTTTTTAGGCATAGGATCTTATTGCCAGCAAAGAGGGAAAACTTAACTTCCTCTTTTTCTATTTAGATACCCCTGATTTCATTCTCTTGTTCAATTGCTCTAGCTAAGATTTCTAATACAATGTTGAACAAGAAAGTTGAGAGTGGGCAACCTTTTCTTGCTCCGGTTTTCAGGGCAAATGTTTCAAGTTTCTGACCATTTAGTAATATACTGGCTGTGTTTTAATCATAGATAGCACTTACTATTTTGAGTTATGCTCCTTCTATGCCTAGATGTTTGAGGGTTTTTATCAAGAAAGGATGGTTGATTTTATCAAAAGCACTTTCTGTATCTAATGATATTATCATGCGGTCCTTGTTTTTACATCTGTTGATGTATTTAATTACATTTATGGTCTTGCAGAGGTTGAACCAGCCCTGGATCCTGGGGATGAAACTTACTTGGTCATAGTGGATAACTGTTCAGTTATGTTGTTGGATCCACTTTGTTAGAATATTATTGAGAGTTTTTGCTTCTATGTTCATTAGGAATATTGGCCTGTAGTTCTCTTGTTGGATCTTACCTGGTTTGGGTATCAGTGTGATACTAGCTTCGTAAAATGATTTGGGGAAAATTCTGTCTTTCTCAATTACCTGGGGTGCTTTCCATGGGATTGGTATCAGCTCTCCTTGTCTACTTTGTAGAAGTCTGCAAGAAAGTTGTCTGGTCCAGGGCTTTTTTTTTTGTAGGTAATTTTCTTATGATGGAGTCAATTTCCTGGGTTGTTATTGGTCTATTTAGTGTCTCAATATCTTGTTGTTTCAACCTTGGGAGGTTGTGTGATGTCAGAAAATTCTGTTTATCATACAGGCATTAATCACTGGAAGTTAAAAGTTCTGTCATCCAAAACCCTGTACTTAAATGTTCATAACCACTTTGTTCATAGCTCCCAAACCTAGAAAGAGTTCAATGTTTTTTGATAATGATTGGTTATATAATCCCTGGCACATCCATACCATGAAATACTACTAAGGTACAAAAAGAACAAACCACTTGTCCTAGTCCATTCTGTGCTTCTACAACAGAATACTACTTACTGGATCATTTATAATGAACAGAAATTTCTTTCTCATAGTTCTGGAGGCTGAGAAGTCCATGGGGATAGAATCTCACTAGCACCTTCTTTCTGAGTCATAATGTAGTGCAAGGCATCAAATGTCAGAAGGGCAACAAAAGATGAGAAAGAGGGAGCAAGAGGAAGCCAGCCACTGTGCCATAATGGCATTAATACATTCATGAGGGTGGAGTGTTCACAGCCTAAACACCTCATAAAGACCCCACCTCTTAGCATCTTTACAATGGCAGTTGAATTTCAACATGAATTTTGGAGGCGACAAACATCAAACCACAGCCATCACTGATATATACAACTTGGATGTATCACAAGGGATATACCGAGAGAAAACAGCCATTCTTAAAAGGTTACATACCATTTGATTCTGTTTGTATAACACTTTTCAAATAAAAAGTTTAGAGAGATGGAGATGCCATTAATGGCAGTTGCTGTCAGGGTTTAGGAAAGAGGAGAGAGAGAGAGGGGTGATTGTGGCTATAAAAGGCAGCATAAGGAATTCCTGTGATGAAATCACTGTGCATCTTTATTTTGGTCAAATGTATGTATCTACACAGGTAATCATATTGTGTCAAACTAGCATACACCACTGCTGAAATTTGAACGTGGTTGGTTGGTTTCACTGATGTTGATTTGTTGTATCAATTTCCTGGTTATGATCTTTTCCTATAATTGTGAGGAAAACTGGGTGGAAGCTATGTGAGATCTCCTTGTGGCGTTCCTCACAACTGCATATGAATCTGTAATTTCTTAAAATTAAGAGTTTAAAAATCAGTATACAATCTGGAGTATATCCCCATCTGAGACCTCCTACATATTTTTTTGATGGCATCAGGTATTTTACCTAATATTTCATGGCTACATTTTCTTCATGCGAAAAATGAAAATACTTTGGCATTGAATTCTTATACATGTTGATTAAATACCAATGATATATGTAAAGAACTCAGCACAGTGCCTAGCACAGGGTCAGCCATAGATAAATGTTATTTATTATTGTTAATTAACAGAAAATTCTGAGAGTTAAACACTGTTCTAACTAGTACAAAATTTTATTTTTTAATTCAAGTTAAAATGATGGACAAGCTGAGTATTCTTTTCTCTAACTTCACTCAGAAATATTAGAATTGCCTGAAGAGTTTTAAGCATTATCAATACTAGGCACCCACACTTCAGAGATGTTAATGGTCAGGGATGGGGACTCAGCAATTTTTAAAATGGTTTTCAGTTAATTCTAATGTGAAGCCTTGGTAAAGTATCACTACTGTGCACAAGGTTCACTTTTTATTGTCTGTTTAAAAGTTTCAAGATGGATTCATCTGAAGCTTGGTGACACTGCAAGTTTTGCTCTGCCTGCCCTGGTGAAGGGCACCATTTCTCAGAGGATAGCTCCCCTAAATGATTACGACTCCACCCCCCCGCCCCCCAGATGCTTGTGGCTATAACGAAGTGATTTCTAATCTATAGATATTCCACAATCGAATGGAGATATCATGTTCCCAGGAGAATCCTGGCATACATCAAGGAAACAGCAACCACCATAGCATCACAACATAAACTCAGTTCTGCTAAGACCCAGCACAGACATGAAGGAGAACATTTGGAGGAGAATTCCTTTTTCTAGTCACCTATGAATGACAAGTTTGGGCCTTTCTTATAAACTATGCTTTTCAGTTCTTACTATTCAAAGGTAGATACAAGACACGGGAAATATTCTAATCAATACACTTTGGCAGTTTTCCGAAAAGAGGTTTAAAAGGAAGAAATCCTCTGCTTTTTAGTTTTTCAATATTCTATGTGTTATAATAAAACAAAAGGCTCAACTATTAAAAGAGTTTTCTGCTTTTTTTGCTTTCTTTTTAAAAACAAATGCATAAAATACATACAAAGGCCATCCAATTTATTTACTTGTTTCAGCTATAATCTCTTTATACTATGTCAGCACACCCTCAAACACACATTCGGGGCTTCTACATAACAACCACAGTCCTCCCATGGCCTCACTACACATGGCAGACCCTCTTCTATGAGGAACTGGGTGCCCTTTCACTGTTGAGGTTGGCCTGCTGGCTTGTGGCAGCTCCAAGCCTATACCTTAAGTTAAAAAAATTCTGGCTTTGAGCTCTCTTGGAATTCGGTTGCCAACAAGGGTGACTGATAATAGTAATGGTGATGATAACAAAATAATATATTGTGACTTGCTTGGAGTGGCCAACTTAAGAAGGGAAATTAGTGACTGTGTTCCAGAACTGAGGAAGACAACTCAGAAATGTAACACAAGGGAGGGAAGCCAGCATTTAAATGCAGGTTTAATTTGGATATGGATAGTTTATAGACTTCATTCCTGACCTGACAATGAAATAATAGTTTCTAAACACAGTTTACACTTCTTTCAATATAGTTTTGTTTGTTTGTTTGTTTGTTTGAGATGGGGTCTTGTTCTGTCGCTGAAGCTTAGCGTGCAGTGGCACTATCACGGCTCACAGCAGCCTTGAACTCCTGGGTTCAAGTGATCTTCCCAACTCAGATTCACAAGAGGCTGGGATTGAGTAGCTGAGATTATAGGCATATGGCATCATGCCCAGCTATTATTTATTTTATTTTATTTTTTGTAGAGGTAATGTCTTACTATGTTACCCAGGCTGGTATTGAAGCCTTGCCTCAAGCAATCTTCCCACCTCAGCCTCCCAAATTGCTGGGATTACAGACATGAACCACTACACCTAACCTATTCTTTCAATACAGTTTTTTTTCCTAAGTTACATTAATATATATTTATCAATAGATCAATTAGAAAGACACTGAGCTCTGTTAATTAGACTACAGACCTGTAGTCAAAAAAAAATTTTAAGGTGTTTTTGAGGAGATGTAATATGAAAAGGGAAGCAAACTATTTCATAACACAGATGAGATGCCACGTAATACAAAGCTGAGAGAAAGCAAACTAATTTTAAGCTCCAAAAATTTGGGGAAGTAAGACTAAAATTTGCACTCATGTTTCTGATGAAAGGTCTCAAATTGAGTACTGTGGATTATTCTAGGCCATTAATAACCACAAACTGCTTGGAATAACCATGGCAACAACCAGTAGCAATGTACAGTACAATTACCCTGATTACCATAGAATTAGCACAAAACAAATGTTTGTTCTTTTCCTAAATAGATGTATTATGATGATGATAATGGCTTCCTACTTACCCAGGTTTTCTCAACACCACTCCTACCTTAAACAATCGGAAGATTACATTTTTACTTGACATTTGTTTCCCATTTTTTTAAATCATCAATTTCATTGAGTATATTGAAGGTATGTTTTTGAATTCTTTCCTCAATAACCCAGGACAGTGCAGAGGGGAAAGGGTGGTAGCTGGCCTTTTCTTTCCGTTCCCTCTTGCCTCAATGACACTAAAGAAAACATAACACACACATTGTTTCATTGATCACCGTCTGGGACCAGGAGGGGGGATGCTAACCTATAAATGGCCAACCTGAAATGCATGTTAATTGAAATCATGGAATTTTGGTGTCTTCGGTGTTCCAGATCATGGGCCCCAAAGTCTGTTTGCTGACTGGTATATATGGTCGGTGAGGAGGAAGGCGCGCCACAGCAGGGTGTGTTAGTTACCTGCCTCTGTGCACCTGACAGAGACACAGTCAGACCAGGTATCCTGAGAGCCGGCAAGTGGAGATGGAAATCTAGTCTCAGCCTCTCAGCTTGCTGGTGCTGTGAGCCATGATGACAGCTGGCACTTGGCTGTCCCCAAAACCCCCTTTCACGGTACCAAGAACCACGCTTCCACACGCGATTGAAGCAATTAGCTGCCGTGCGGCTGATGTACCCCGCAGAGGACTGGTGGCTCGTCTGACACATCTGGGCACTGAAAGTAATTGAAACAGCTGCTTCCGCCCATATGGCAGCGAAAGCTGGTCGTGCAAAGTCTGCTGCCTGGGCTGCACCAACCTCCGGCAAATTAGCCGTCATTAATACCCAGATCTGACCAGCATACACAGAGCCACTAATCAAGACAGCTGGGGGGTGGGGGGAGGTGGCTGAGGAGGAGAGTCCCATTAAGATTTCTAAATGGCATCCCAGGTTAAAAAATAAAACACACACATAAGCACAAATTACTCTCTTCCTCTTCCTGAAAACTTTCACTCCCCCTGCCTGAAGAGGACAGGCTGTGTCTGTTGATGTTCCTCGTTAGGAGATTGCTAAAATAGCAGTGCGACTTTCTGGAAGTGTCACATTGCTCTATGCAAGCCTACCATCTTGCAGTTATAAATAGCTGGTTGCGTGGAGAGTGAGAACAGGGTATTGTGCAGTCCTGGTGCACTGACTGGCCCTGAAGCCCAGAGAACCACAGTAATCAAGGACCTGCTCTGGAAAGGGGACCAGACCCTGAACCGGGATGGGGAACATAGGTGCCTTTTCCTCTTCTTGGCGAGGTGCCGTGCTGGCTTTAGAGGAATTTCCTTTTAATCTCTCCACTGACCTCTCAAAGATGGGCCGTCTATTCTGGTATTAAATTTTTAGGTAAAGCCTGGGAGTTAGTTGTTGCAAATGAGCCTTGTTGACAGGTGAGAGGTCACGTGTCACCTGGCAGGTAAAAGGGAGCTGTCTCATCCCTGACACAGAGATTGATTACAATACAGGCTGCAGCTTCAAAGGACTGTGTTGACTCACCTTCCACGTTGTGGGATGGGACAGGCGGCTGTCTCATTTACACCCCAGAACTGATGTCATTTTTCAGATGGCTTGTCATTATGCCTGACAACTCTCCCCGGGTAGGTGGTGTGATACATCTGGGCAGGGGGTGGTGGAGTGGATGCGTAATCCCAGAGATGTCAGAGACTCATCCTGAATGATCAGGGTAGTCTACACATCCCTGCCACTAACCCTTGAGGCCAGAGTGATGGTTCAAACTCGGGGATTTTGGTTATTTGAAAAATAGAAATTTTTTTAATGAGTTAGATTTGAACAAGAAAATGTAACTGCTATTAGATGTATCATTACTCTGGTTCCCGATTTCGTCTCTGAGTTCCATAGAAAAATGTATTTTCTGTGACAGAAGCTCTTGCCTACTATACTGATCCAGTATGTTCTTCCTGGAGTCGGGGTGAATCAATTCTACTTGCTTTCTTGGAGAATGTTTTTACTTTCTCCCTGTTGTTGTTCACCTTTGCTGACCTGTTCTATGTGATAACTCATATAAAACAAATACTAAATAATTATTGCAATGTGAGACAGTTATTTAATTTGTTGTTGAACTAAACAGAGGTTTTTTCACCAATCTTGAGGTCATTGAGCTATTGATTTTCTGGGATTTTTGCTTAGAAAGTAAAGGAGGACAGTAAAGTTCCCCCTTGTAAATGTAACAGGTAAGCAATTTTTGTCAAAATAGCTACTTGGAAACAACATGATCAAAGTGAAGGATACAATGGAAATACTTTCCGGTATAGCTCCAAACACTTCTCACTGTGATTACTATTATGCAGGGTTGACTTTTAATGCAGAGATTGGTTTTACAAGCAGTAGGCTTTTGTCATTCATCCCCCTCCCCCAGGTATTCTTTTAAGCATATTCTTCACCTCAGTGGACATGGCTTCCCCTTTAATGCATGTTCAGTGTTTTTGCTCTCACTTCAAACTTATTCCATTGTGGCTGCCTTGCTTTAGTAGGTTGCTGATTACTTACCACCATATATAAATAATAGTATTTTTTGAAAAGTAACAATTGCTTATGCTTATTAATTTATTGATTTAACAAATGTTCATTAAGGGCCTACTGTGTGCCAGGCACTGTTGTTGCACAACCACTGGGGATATTATCGTGACCAAATCCTTGTCTTTGTAGAGGCCAAGGGAAAGCTTTCCCTTTGTCCTCTAAAGGTTTGCTGAAAAACCAACTGACAAAAGGCAGACTAATAGGAGAAAAGGCATACAAATTTAATAACATACCTGTGTGAGAGGTGGATGGAAATCACAGAGAGATGACCCCACCACACAACGGGGTACAGATAGTTATATACTATTCTTAAAGGAAAGGGAGATGGTGAAGTGCTTTTAGGAGAATTCAATAGGTTTGAAGAACATACATGGTCTGAGACAAAGTCTGTTGGGCTCACAGAGCACACAATGGTTTGTGACAAAAGCCTTTTCAGGTGTGTTGACAGACTCTTTTTTCTTGTGGTATGAGTTCAGTAAATAAAAATGCAGGGAAGAGACCAGAGTTCATTGTTTTAGTCTTTGGTGGATCCACACTTCATGCAGATATGGGAAGTTCAGGGAGCAACTTTATCCTGTGCTTTGAGAGACAGGAGGCGGTGGGGAAAGTCAGAGGGAACTTGAGAGGCTCCTTCTTTATATCAGCATGTCAAAACACTATATTATGGGGTATCATTATTTGAGACTCTACATCTTCATGGAGCTTTCAATCTAGTGAGAAGTGCTAAAAAAGAACACACACACACACACACACACACATAGTCTCCAATGTGGGTGAGTGTTAGGGTGTAAAAGGAATGAAGCATGTGGGAGAAAAGACTGTGCTCAGAATGTCAAACACTCAGGGTGTCAACCTGAGAGATCAACATCTGAGCAAAGGCTTGAAGGAATAGAGGACAAGAGCCATGTGAATACAACTGGGAAGAGCCTTCCAGAGGGAAGAGTCAGCCAAAGACCTTTGTGCTCTGTCATTTGGAAAGTACCAAGTGCCCAAGATGGCTGGAGGGCCGTGGGCAGGGGAAAAGTTAAAACCAAGGAGGAGGTGATGATGATGTGGGAATGCTCTAGATCTTTGTAGGATTTAGGGTTTTCTCTAGATGAGATGGTAAACTCAAGAGTTCTAAGCAGTAGAGTGTCATGTTTCAACTAATATTTTCGCAGACTACACCAACCTCTCTGAACTTGTTCAAAGGAGACAGTGAAAAAGCAGGAGACCAGTTAGAAAGCTATTGCAATAGCCAAGCAGAAAATACCCATGGTTTGAACCAGGTGGTCATTGTGCAGGAGGTGAGGGAGAATGGAACTTAGATGCACGCTGGAGGAAGAGCCCAAGGATTAGACAAGAAATTAGCCCAAGGACTATCCGAGGTGTGAAAGAGAAGAGTCAAGGTTATTGGCCAAGGTTACTGAATCTTTGCTCTGTACCAGACTCTGTGTTAAGCCCTTTGTATTTATTATTTCATTCATTTAACCATCAAACACTATATGGTGTAAGTGGATGAATCTTTAGCATTCTACAGGATTGAAGTAACTTGCTAAGGTTGTGTCAGAGAAGTAGTGACAGTCACAGGGCAGGAGCCTGGGACTGTGTGACTTTAGTGCCCCAAAATTGCATCACTGCCTTCCTTTGAAGAGCCAAGGGAAGTACAAAACTGAGAGCTAATTTTCAAGTTTGGTTTGACTTTTTCAGTCATTAGCTGCCTTCAGCCATCGTATTCCGAGTTTTAGCAGCAGCTTCCTGTTCATTGAGAACTGGGATGGATGATTCTAATGCCATGCTTTAATTTGAAGTCTCTAGTTTAAAAAAAATGACTTGCCCTATGATTTTTAATATCTTTTAAAACTGGAGTCGCAATTCCCAGAACTTTTTTTATTTACCCAGTGGTTATATGATACTCCATTTCATTTTCTTAATTCTTCTTCTTCATAGGTTAAAATTCCTAACCCATCAAGATAGAATGACTTCATCATGAGATGTTTCCAAACATTATCTAGATAGTCACTTCAACATGAGATGTTTCCAAACATTACCTAGATAGAGACTCAACTCTCTAGAAATCATTTTCTAGTGCAACAGTATATCCCTACTGAACTTAGGTGATATAGTCTGGAGTCACGTTTCAAAATTGGACAGATACTTTTAAAATGAATGTTCCTCAGGGAGTGACTTGACAGCATAGTAGGCAGCTAAAATGTTTACAGCTGAAATCCTTACTTTGAAAGTCTTAGCTGTGTGATATTGGTTAAGCTACTTTACCTCTCTGTGTTTATGTGTCCTCTTTTATAAAATGGAGATAAATAATATCAATGTTAGAGTGTGGTTGTGAAGATTATTACCAAGTTCAAGGTCCTTAGAATTATAGCATAATAAATTCTTAATACCAACTGGATTTTTTTTTAAAAGTAATGATACTCATTGTCTTCGTCACCATCATTATACAATACATTCCTGGCTAAAATGTATCCACCAAGTTGTGGTTGTATTGAAAATACTCAACTAGAGGTAAGTAATATTGAGGTTGCCGCTTTCAACCACTTAGATATGTTTTTAATCTAAACACTGATATACCATCCACATATATATCTTAGACAATTACTAAAATCAAATACTTTAAAATTATGTTACAAGCAATTCAGGGACCATGACTACTTGTGCTTCAGAGTTAATTACTGCCAGTCTGACTAAAAATTATGAAGCACTTTTTCAGAACCACCCCTACAATTTATGGGGCTCAGGAAAATAGCACAGATGCAGGCTTGTATACCATATATTTACATATTTAAAAGATTTTGTACCCTGTATGTATAGCCCAGATCTGAAAATGAGTTTTCCTTCCTGGACTCTGAGTGGGATATATGATCACTGGAATTGCATTTTATGCTTCATCCTCACTCCATGGGCTGACAGGTCATTTGCTCTCTGTGCCTGAAATCAAAATGACCTTGGATAATGAATGGGTCCATGACAATAAGTGCCTCATGAAGGCAAGGAAAGAGTTTCATGATTTTACACAGTTCTTGTGGCAGGAGTTCTTGTAAGAACAGGTCCATACAGCTCAATATCATACCCTGGAACACAGATAGCAGAAAAGAAAGTGTCTTCGTGCAGACCCCAGAGAAGTCTTACCTATCTGAACTGCAGGAGGTTAACTGCAAATGATCTGTGGGGAAAACAGCATAGGACTCTTACCAACCCTCCCATTGGACACAGACATTCTCTTTCCTTTGTCTCTAACTTTAGTTTCCTATGATGATGTCTATTCAGGATTGAGAACCCAATAGAAAGGATACAGAATAGTACTGAGAAAGACAGGCAAGAAAACTCTTGTTACTTCTCACAAGTCTAATATTTCCTTTGTCTTTCCATAGATTTCTTAATAATAGACTATGTCTTCACCAAATAATGTGCTTATTGTTCCAACTCCAAGATAGATATGTTTTGCTTACTTGGCATTAATTGATCCCTCAGAGAGTTTTTAAGTAAGTTATCTTCACAATAGAGGCAGGAACTAACCTTTTCACATGCAACACATTCTACAGATTCCAAGAGTAAAGAAAGACCTAATGTTGTCAGATTGGTCATCAAACCCCATTTTGTGGGCCAAGAGCAGCTTCATTTCAAATGCTCCTTTAAAGCCTGTGGATCAAACCTCTTTACCAGCTAGTTTGGAAGGGCAAAAAATCACCACCAGAGCAATATGATTTGCCCCGTGTGTGTGTGTGTGTGTGTGTGTGTGTGTGTGTGAAATGATGGAGCCTCCCTAATTCATGTTAAAAGTTTTTATGTTGGGGTGGAGTCCGGGGAAGGTGGCTTACAAGTCATAATATTTTCTTCTTTTAATTTAATACTTGAGAAAAGCGAATAAGCACCTCAACAGTGCTACAGAGGCTGATAAATTGTTTTTTTGTTCTCTCTCTCTCTTTTTCTGCTAATATCTCTGGTCCCTTTTCTTTCATAGCACTGTGATAAGTATGAGTAGGAAATCAATTCATAGGGTAAAAAGACACAGTCCAGTTATCTCCGCTTTTAGTTATTTGCATCTTGCTTCTATTGTAGTCCCTGTGAAAGGTGATCTTTATGGATACTTAAAAAAAGAGAGTCAGCAACCCAACACAAAGAACCTGATGTGCAGCAATGTATTCAGTATTATTTTGCAAATTTCCTCTGTGAAAGCTGATAAGCAAGCAGTAGAGTTGGAAAATGAAATTCTCTATTGACTTCAGACTCAAACTTCATCTCAATTGCTGACAAAACATAACCAATCCTTTAATTACTCCCAATAAAGATCATATGCTTTAGCAACACATTTCTTCACTTATTTCCAAGTGTATTTGCAATAGCCTAATGGGACAAGAGCCCTTGTAGACATTTTTTACTTACTAGAAAATACTCATTTTTTCAATGACAAAAAAGATTTCAAGCTCTGATGTAGGAAACAGTGCTAAAAAAATTCAGAAAGTACACCCATGACTAAGATTCTCTGAGATATGACATGTCCTTATACAATTTTCTCATGTTTTAGGTCAGAATTCAATTGCTTCCAGTCACAAGGTAGTATGAGCCATACAGAGAAAAGGGTAGATACACTGTGATCTTTCTTTCTTTCTTTTTTTTTTTTTAGTAATCTATAAACTAATATTATAAAGATCCAAAATGAATAAATTGTGTTTCTGCGACATAATCATTCAGAACTATCCATTTAAGAGTAATCTTTAAACCAACGCTGTTTTGTTTCCTAAAATGCTGTCTGTACTAGCTTTTCTGCTAGTATTTAAAACCATCAGTGCTAAATATGGTCAGAGCAGTTAGTATATAACTTAGTTTTTCCAGTATGCTCCTTGAGTGAATGCAAGCTAAAATAATGATCTCCCTAGGTATATTTTTATTAGAGGCTGAGGACAAGGAGCCTAATGCAATGACAGTCATGTACATATTGTTTCCCAGCTTCAAACATACCTTTTGTGTTATTGAGAGAGAGACTCTGAAACCGCATTCCTGCTTTGCCAGCTGCCCATGTCAGTACTTGTTATAGGCTCTGACAATAGAGGGAGATAGATCTAGTGAAGCTGGAAAAGGAAGAAGGGATTGCCTCTTGCAGATTTGCTTCCTGTCCCTTTCAGCATTGCTCCAACAATGGCAGTTGTTCCCTGTCCTTAGCTTCACATGCCACTTACACAATCAGCTTTATAATGTCCTTTTAGAGGTTTGAGCCACAGTTCAGCAGTGTTTTCTCATTGGAGTTCTGAGCACAAGCCTCACAGAGCTCCTCCTCTTTGCTCCCAAGCTCTGATTACCACAACTATGTTTCTTTCATTTTTCCACTTGTTATCTTTGGGTTACTTAGCTCGGCTACTTAACTTTCTCTTTTTGGTCTGTAAACAGCCTAGCACTCATAGACCTAATTCTTTTTAAAAAATTATTTTATTTTATTTATTTTAAAGTTGCGGGGTACAAATGAGCATTCACTATATAAGTAGGCTGCTTGCAGGTAAAGTTTGGGCTTCTAGTTGGCCCTCTCTCCCTCAATAGTGGACCAGGTATTCCTTGTGTTGCCGCGTGTCTTCCTCCCTCCTCCTTTCTTTCCTTATCTAGCAGTGTCCAGAGTCTGCCAATCCCATGCTTGTGCTAGTGTGACTAGTGCTCAGGGTCCACTTATGAGTGAGAACATTCAGTTTTCAGTTATTTGTTTCTGTGACAGTTTACTTTGTATGATGGTCTCTAACTACATCCAAGTTGCTGTGAAGACCATGATTTTGTTCTTCTGGGGCTGCACAGTATTCCATTATGTATATATACCACACTTTCTTTAACCATTCAGTGGGCATCTGGGTTGGTTCCATGTTTTTTTCTATTGTGAATAGTGTGACAATAAACACGTGTGTGCAGGTGTCGTTTTGGTAGAGCGATTCATGTTCCTCTGGGTATATTCCCAGGAGAGGGATTGCTGGATCGCATGGAAGCTCAGTTTTGAATTCTTTTAGAAAATGCCACTCTGCTTTCCATAGAGGTTGAAATAGCTTACATTCCCACCAACACTTTAGCGGCATTCTCTTTTCTTCACAGCCATGCTAGTACTCACTGTTTTCTGATTTAAAAAGGATAGGCATCCTTACTGGAGTTAGGTGGTATCTCTTTGCAGTTTTGATTTGCATTTCTTGGATGATTGGTGAGATTGAACATTTTTTATTTTTTTATTTTTTTAGAAAGCTGAATTTATTTAGAGGACAGAAAAGCTCACACAGGAACATTTTTTTTCCCATATATTTGTTGGCTACTTGTATGTCTTGCTTTGAGAATTTCTGTTTACTTCCTTTACCCACTTTTTGATGGGGCTGTTTGTTTTTTTCCTTTCAGTTCATTTGAGTTCCTTGTTGATCCTGGAGGTTAGACCTTTGTCAGATGCATAACTTGCAAATTTTTTTTTTTGCTGAAGTTAAACACAGCATCTTACAACAATGCTAGCTGGTACACTGATGTCAGTGGGTTCCTAGAACACTTACCTAGCAGGGGAAGCCTGTACTCCAAGGTGCTTGCCCTCCAAAAGATAATTCCAGTTTTTTCAGGGATTGCTCCCCCCTCATATGAGCTTTTGGGCATAACAGCTACTTCAGATATTCACTTTTCTTCAGAAGACTGCCATGCACTAACACAAATAGTAAATAAATTTGTATGCTTTTTTTCTTGTTAATCTGTCCTACTTAATTTAATTCTTAGGCTCAGCCACAGAACATAAAAGGGTAAAAGGAACTCTTTTCTCCCCTACACCCACCAGTACCTCCACCTTGTCAGTAATATATAATGTCATTGTATGCCAAGGCCCATAATTTAATATATAAAGAATTGATTATATGGATAAAATCCAGCAACCCTTCTTAATAAAAACCCTCAGACACCTAGACACTGAAGGAATATTCCTTAAAATAATAAGAGCCACTGCAGCCAACATTTTTCTTAATGGACAGAAGCTGGAAGCATTCCCGCTAAGAACAGGTACAAGACAAGGATGCTCACTTTCAGCCCTCCTATTCAACAAATTACTGGAAGGTCTGTCCAAAGCAATTGGGCAAGAGAAGAAAATCATGGGTATCCAAATAGGGAAAGAAGAAGTTATCTAAGTTATTCCTCTTCGTGAATGATATAATTCTGCACCTAAAAAACCCTAGAGTGTGGGTCAAAAACCTTCTCACACTGGTAATCAACTTTGGTGTAGTCTTGGGTTACAAAATCAATACACAAAAGACAGTTGCATTTCTACACACCAACAACAAGCAGGCTGAGAACTAAATAAAAAACAAAATCTCATTCACAATAGCAAAATACCTTGGCATTCACCTAACCAGAGAAGTGAAAGATTTTACCATGAGAACTACAAAACAAGGCTCAAAGAAATCAAGGATGATACAAACAAAAGGAAAAACATCTCATGTTCATGGACTGGAAGAATCATATTGTCAAAATGTCCATCCTACCCAAGGCAATCTACAGATTCAATACAATACTCATCACATTGCCAACATCACTCTTCACAGACCTAGAAATGATAATACAGAAATTCACATGGAAGCAAAAAAAAAAAAAGAGCATAAATAGTCAAAATGATCCTTAGTAAAAGGAACAAAGCTGCAGGTATCACATTTCCAGACTTAAAAGTTTATTACAAGGCTACAGTAACCACGATGGCATGGTACTGGTGCAGAAATAGATAAGTAGACCAGTGGAACAGGACAGAGATGCCAGAAATAAAAAAAAAGTGCCTCAACCAACTCATCTTTGACAAAGTCATCAATAACAAACATTGGGGAAAGAAGTCATATTTAGCAAGTGGTGCTTGGAAAACTGGCTAGCCAAATGCAGAAGAATGCAACTTGACCCCTACCTATTATCATATACAAAAATCAACTCAAAATGGATTAATAACTTAAATGTAAAGCCTCAAACTTTAAAAATCTTTGAAGAAAACATAGGGATCACACTTCTGACTATCAGCATAGACAATGAATTCATGATCAAGTATTCAAAGACAAGTGCAACAAAAGCTAAGATAAACAGGTGCAACATTATCAAACTAAAAAATCTTTTGCACAGCAAAAGAAACCATAAAGAGAGCAAAGAGATAACTCCTGGAATGGAAAAAAAAAA
>CAUYQG010048384.1:0-18580 GCA_963574415.1 Tarsius wallacei
AGTCTCACTCTGTCGCCCAGATGGAGTGCAGTGGCCGCTCCCGGCCACCGCAGCCTCGACCTGCTGGGCTCCGGCGATCCTTCCGCCTCAGCCTTCCAAGTAGCCAGATTTACAGGCACGTGCTACCACGCCTGGCTAATTTTTTGATTTATTGTAGAGATGAGGTCTCGCCAAGTTGCCTAGGCAGTTCTCGAACCCGTGGGCTCAGGCAATCCACTCACCTTGGCCTCCCAAAGCGCGGGATTACAGGCTGAGCCACCGAGCCCAGCTGATACTTGGATCTTTACTCAGGTCTTTTTCATATATAGTGAAGTAAAATCATTTATTATAAATAGAAAATTATAATTTAAACAGAATTGCCCATGTGTTTTTTTTCAAAGAATAGTTACACATACATATTTATAACTTGATTTTGATTAATGTTGATATGAATGCTGTGGAGGAAATATCTAGATTTTACATGGCAATTTCTCTTTGATTAAAGGTAATAAGTCCCAAGTGTTTGAGTGAGCATATTTTTGTTTGGTCATGGTGTTGGTGGTATATATATATATGTTTAAGAGAGAAAGTAAAATTAAATAAGACTCTCAAGAAGGTTAAATTCATCATACATTCCAAGAGCTGAAGTACGAAGACTTAATAAAATTGATTTATAAAATTACCCCAGAAACAATTTTAAGAGATTTCTGTGATTTCAAATGCATAATTAATTTTTTGTTTTTAGAAATAAGTATTTAAAATTACATTTTAATATGTAGTTAGTTATTAATTAAAAGTTGGTGAATTAAAAAATAAACACCTAAATAAAAGTTGGAGAATACAAAGATCTTCTAAAAGTTTATATAGCTAATATGTAGTTCTGTGCCTAATTCTTAGTACTCAGTGCATTTTTTAATCTACAGTCATACCTCATTTTATTGTGCTTTGCTTTATTGTGCTTCACAGACATTGTGGGTTTTTACAAATTGAAGGTCTGTGGCAACCCCATGTCAAGCAAGTCTGTCAGTGCCGTCAGTATGTTTCTGTGTCACATCTTGGCCATTCTTGCAATATTTCAAACTTGAACATTATTATTATATCTGTTAGGGTGATCTGTGACAGTGGTCTTTGATGTTATTATTGTAATTGTTTTGGGATGCTACAAACCATATCTATATACGACGGTAAACTTTTAAATGTATTTTCTGACTGTTATACTGACTGACCATTCCCTTGTCTACCTTCCTTTCCTTGGGCCTTCCTACTCCCTAAGACACAATAAAAATTAGGTCAATTAATAGCTCTACAGTGGCCTCTAAGTGTTCAAGTGAAAGGAAGAGTTGCACATCTGACTTTAATTCAGAAGCTAAAAATGTACTAGTTTACATTCCCACCAACAGTGTAGAAGTATCCCTTTTCACCGTACCCTCTCTAGCATCTGTCGTTTTTTGATGTTATTGATGATAGCCATCCTGACTGGAGTTGGATAGTATCTCAGTGTAGTTTTAATTTGCATTTCTTTAATGACTAGTGAGACTGAGCATTTTTTCATGTATCTGTTGACTGCTTGTATGTCTTCTTTTGAGAACTGTCTGTTCATATCTTTTGCCTACTTTGTAATGGGGCTGTTTATTTTTTTCTTTTCGGCATGTTTGAGTTGCTTGTAGATCCTAGATGTTAGGCCTTTGTCAGACATACAGTTGGCAAATATTTTTTCCCAGTTTGTGGACTGTCTCCTTGCTCTCTTGATGGTTTCTCTGGCTTTGCAGAAGCTTGTCAGTTTGATGAGGTCCCACTTGTCTATATTATCTCTTATGGCATGGGCACTTGGAGTTTCAATCAGAAATTGGTTGCCAGTTCCAATTTCCATAAGGGTGTCTACTGCATTTTCTAAGGTTCTTATAGTACAGTCTCTGTGGAAGACAGTGTGGCAATTCCTAAAAGATCTAAAAATCAACCTTCCATACGACCCCTCAATTCCCCTACTGGGAATATACCTGGGAGAACACAAATCGCTCTATAAAAAAGATACCTGCACATGTATGTTTATCACAGCATTGTTCACAGTAGCAAGAACATGGAACCAACCATGCTGCCCATCAAAAGAGGACTAGACTAAAAAAATGTGGTACATATACATGATGAAATATTATGCAGCCATAAAGAACAAAATCATGAACTTCACAGCAACCTGGATGGATTTAGAGACTATAATACTGAGTGATCTTTCACAGAAACAAAGAACTGAGTATCACATCTTCTCACTCATAAGTGGACCTTGAACAATTATCGTAATACTTTAAGAAAAGGATTGACAGTAGCGGGAAACTGCTGGGAGGGGTGCAGGGAAGCAGGATTGGCAGTAGTGGGAATCTGCCTGGGGAAGGGGGGGCACACCTCATCAACAAGGGTACCTGCATAATGATCATTTGTATACCTAACCCTGAATTGTACCCCACATCTTTAAAATAAAAAAATTAAAAGTTAAAAGAAAGCTAAAAATGACTATGTTTAGTGATCTTCATGTTGAAAGTGGAGATAGGCCAAAAGTCAAACAGTTAGCCAAGTTATGAATGCAAAGAAAAAGCTCTTGAAGAAAATTAGAAGTACTAATGCTATGGAAGAAATATCTAGATTTCACATGGTGATTTCTTAATGTTTGTGTGAACACATATTGTTGATATGGAAAAAGTTGTAATGATCTGAATAGAAGATCAGACTAACCATAACATTCTTCTAAATTAAAGCCTAATCCAGAGCAAGGCTCTAACTCATTCAATTCTATGAAGGCTGAGAGTGGTAAGGAAGCTGAAGAAGAAAAGGTGGAAGCTAACAGAGGTTGGTTCGTGAGGTTTAAAGAAAAAAGCTGTCTCCATAACATGAAAGTGCAAGGTGAAGCAGCAAGTGCTGATGTATAAGCTGTAGTAAGTTATTTCAAAGCTCTAGCTAAAGTAATTGATGAAGGGAGCTACACTAAAGAACAGCTTTTCAATGTAGATTAAACAGCTTTACATTGGAAGCAGATGCCATCTAGGACTTTGACAGCTAGAGAGGATAACTCAATGTTTGGCTTCAAAGCTACAAAGGATAGGCTGACTCTTTCATTAGGAGTTAATGCACCTGTGACTTTAAGTTGAAGCCAGTACTCATTTGCCATTTCAGAAATACTAGGACTCTTAAAATTTATGCTAAATCTACTCTGTCTGTGCTCTATAAATGGAACAACAAAGTACTGAATATTTTAAGCCCACTGTTAAGACCTGCTGTTTGGCAAAAAAAGATTCTTTTAAAAATATTATTGAGCCGGGCTCTGTGGCTCAGCCTGTAATCCCACGTTTTGGGAGGCCAGGGTGAGTGGATTGCCTGAGCCCGCGGGTTCGAGACCCTCCTGGGCAACTTGGCGAGACCTCATCTCTACAATAAATCAAAAAAATTAGCCAGGCATGGTAGCGCACGTCTGTAGTTCCAGCTACTTGAAAGGCTGAGGCGGAAGGATTGCTGGAGCCCAGCAGGTCGAGGCTGCGGTGGCCAGGAGCAGCCACTGCACTCCAATCTGAGTGACAGAGTGAGACTCCAGCTCAAAACAAAACAAAACAAACAAACCAAACAAACAATATATATATATATATATATATATATAATTATATATATATATATATAATTGCTCATTGACAATGCACCTGGTCATCCAAGTGCTCTGTTGGAGATATACAAGGAGATATACAAGGAGAATAATGTTGTTTTTATGCCTGCTAATGGAATATCCATTCTGCAACCCATGGATCAAGGGGTCATTTTGATTTTCAATTCTTATATATGTAAAAAATACTTTTGTAAAGCTATTGATTCCTCTGATAGATCTGGGCAAAATAAATTGAAAACCTTCTGGAAAGGATTCACCGTTCTAGATGCCATTAAGAATGTTTGTTGTTCTTGAGAGGAGGTCAAAAGATCAATATGAACAGGAGTTTGGAAGAGTTGATTCCAATCTTCATTATGACCTCGAGGAGTCCAAGACTTCAGTGAATGAAGTAACTGCAAATGTGGTGGGAATAGCAACAGAACTAGAATTAGAAGTGGAGGTCAAGTGTGGTGGCTCAAGTCTGTAATCTCAGCTCTTTGGGAGGCTGAGGCAAGAGGATTACCTGAGCCCAGGGGTTTGAGACCAGCCTGGGCAACCTGGTCTCTACAATATATCAAAAAATTAGCCATTCATGGTAGCACATACCTGTAGTTCCAGCTACTTGGAAGACTGAGACGAAAGGATTGCCTGACCCTAACAGGTCTGTGCTGGGGTGGCCATAAGCATGCCACTGCACTCCAGACTGGGCGACAGAGTGAGACTGACTCAAAAAGAAAAAAAGAAGTGGAACCTGAAGATGTGACTGAACTGCTGCAATCTCATGATAAAACCTGAATGGATGAGGAGTTGCTTCTGGATGTATAAAGAAAATGGTTTCTTGAGATAGAATCTACTCTTGGTGAAGATGTAAACATTGTTGAAATGACAACAAAACATTTAGAATATTGCATAGACTGTCAATAAAGCAGTGGCAGGGTTCAACTAACTCCAGTTTTGAAAGAATGCTATAAAAGAGAGAAATCCTTCAGGAAAGCAGAAGTCAATCAATGTGGCAAACTTCACTGTTGTCTTATTTTAAGAAATTGCCACAGCTTGGCTCATCCTTCAACAACCACCACCCTCATCAGTCAGCAGCCATCAATATTGAGGCAAGACCATTTTCCAGAAAAAAGATCACAACTCACTGAAAGCTCAGATGATCATTAGAATTTTTTCAGCAATAAATTATCTTTTAATTATGGCATCTACATTTTTATGACATATGCTATTGCATACTTGATAGACTACAGTGTAGTATAAGCATAACTTCTATATGTACTGGGAAACTAGAACATTCATGTGAATTGTTTTATTGTGATACTCACTTTATTGCGGTGGTCTGGCACTGAGCCTGCAATGTCTCCAGGGTATACCTGTATAAATAAAGTTGATTCTTCATTTATACAGCAAATATGAGTTTACTGACAACTTCTGTACATCAGAATTATAGAACAGAAATTATCACTTCCAGAATAGTAGTATGAGGAGCTGCAGAGAGCCATTTTCTGCAGAAAAACCATAGTGAAAACTGGGTTTTTCCCCCCCAAGAAAAGCATTTAAAGTATCTGGGAATTATCCTAAGGTTATATAACAAGTCAGCAAATGAAGAAACATTTATTCAAGAAAAGCTACTTAAGTCTCCATAAAAACAATCTGTGGCACTTGAGTCATCATCCACTTTTTACCTCAGCTCTTTTTCACCCTGGATCAGTATGACAGAAGCTTTAATTTAGCTGAGTGTGGACAAGAAGAGAGAGCTTCCACTTCCTCTAGCTTTTAGTCAAGGGCTACAGTTTCTCTACAGGAAGAGCAGATGGCCATTATTTCTCATCCCCCTTTGGCTCTTTGTAACAGATGCTAAATTCCATAGAGTGCCACCAAAAAGTTGGGGAATCCTTTATCATAGGACTGAAATCTGACCCAAAAGCTCTGACTTCTTTCAGCAGACCAAGAACGCTAGGGCCTCAACTGCTCTCACTTCAGTTTGTTCATAGGGTGGAGTTTCCACACTGGGAGAGGCAAGCTAAGAAGAACTGAAGCTACCACCCCCACCCACCATCTTTCTCATAAAGCACAAGTGTCACTCCAAGAGAAGTGGGCCACTTTCTCCACCCCAGATCCAGAGCAATGACTCAGGGATTTTTGCCGAGAGCCATAACAGCAGGGGCCCTGAAGCTCTCCTCAAAGAACTGACTTTACTTGGAGTATGAGAAAGTTCTAACCTAATGAGACTCTCTAAAACAATGGAGAATTTAATAGTAAGCAATTAAAGGAGGTTGTTAGCTCTAAGAAAATAACAAGATAAACCATAAGAAAGTTAGTTTACCAGAGAAAGCCACAGATGGAGTTTGCTAGGAGGAGTCCTGATAGAATAGAAACAAACCTCAAAGATTGGCCTCAAAAGTGACTTCTGCAGAGGGGTCCAGATTTAATTGGATCAGACTGTGGTACAACTTATGTCTAAGGACATTGTCAAAAACAGTAGAATAATTAGCTGGTAGTTAGTGGAACCTAAAACCTGACTGTGATACTAAGAGAGACAAAAAGCTTAACAGAGAGATCAGAGGAAGAGCCAGTCAATGACTCCTGCTCAAATCAGTGTCATCGAAGAGTTGTTGTATGTATGCCCAAGGCTGCACTCTCTGAACTTCAGAACACTGTGGGAGAAACAGACTTCAATAAAATATCCAACCAAGTCACTAGACAAACAAGCACAGCCATCACAAGCTCCAGCTGTCAGTAAGGTAGCCTCAGTGTTGGACTTAACATACAAAAACTTCAAAGCAGCCTTTATATTTAAAACAAAACTAAAAGAAACTGTGTGTAAAAAAATAAAGGAAGGTATGATGACAGTGTCTCATTAAATATAAAAGGCCAGTAAAGAGATATAAATTATTTTCAAAAGTACCAAATGGAAATTTTGGCACTGAAAAGTACAGTAACTGAAATGAAAAGTTTACTGGAGGGGTTCAACAGTACATTTGAAAAAAAAGAAAATAATCAGTGAACTTGGAAGATAAATTGATAGAATTTATGTCATGCAAAGAACAGAGAGAAAAGAATGAAGATAAATGAACAGAGTCTCAGAGAAGTTTAGCGAACCATCATGCTCACCCACATATTTATAATAGAAGAATCAGAAGGAGAGGAGAAAGAAAGCAGCAGAAGAAGTATTTGGAGAAACAATGACCAAAACGTCCCAAATTTGATGAAAACTACTAGTTTAACATCTAAGAAACTCAGTGAACTCCAAGTAGAATGGACACAGATATCCACTCCCAGACATGTCATAGTCAAATTGTTGAAAACCAAAGGCAGTCAAAGGTAGTGAGAGAATCTTGAAAGTACTGAAATAAATACCGAATGATATTTTTTCTTTTATTTAACTCATGCTGCAGTGGTTCTTGAATATTTTTGTGGCCTTAGGCAATCCACTACACTTCCATAAGCTTTCATATTCTTGTCATTAAAATGAGGGTTTAGACTAGATTGTCTAAACAGAGCTTAAAAAAAAATGTTCTTTATGTGATTTGCCACAAGGCAAAGCCACTGGGTTTTTTCATAAAGACACTCATTACAGATTGTGTTTATTCTTTTAAACCCAGATTTAAAATTTCTTTTATCTCAAGAGTTGTTAGTTACTGGGTTTTATCTGTTGCGATTTTATAATTTGTTATTCAGGAAAATTTTGTTGATTTTCTCTCAAGACAGAATAGTTTTATTGACATTCATCTACGGTTCTTTTGTTAAATTTCTTTACTACAACTAAAAAGTAAATTGCCCTTCTTATCAATCTATCTTGCCTAATACTGGCTACCACCTTTAATCCATTCTGCACAGTAGTCAGTGTGGTCTTTTTAAAACACCAATCAATTCATGTCATTTCTTTGATTAAAACCGAAAGACCAAAATCTTTCATAGATCCCACATGATCCTGCGTGATCTAGATCTGACCTTCCTCTCCAGACTCATTGTTCATTTCTCTGCTCTGACACTCTGGCATTCTATATTCCAACTGTATTCTTTTGCTACTTAAGTTCACTATACTCCTTTGTGTCTCAGGGCCATAAGACCTGCAGCTCCTTTTATAAGAAAAACTGTTACCATTCCCTCTTCACCAAGTGCCTATTTTTCCTGTAGTTCTCAGCTAAATATCATTTACTCAGTACACCATCCCTCACCAACCCTCTACTCCCTACAGAAACACACATGTGGTCATTGCCATCTAATACGTTATTTTATTTTTTATTATTTTCTTCTTTTTTTATTTATTAAAGATGTGGGGTACAATTCAGGGTTAGGTATACAAGTGTTCATTATGCAAGTACTCTTGTTGATAAGGTATGCCCCCCCACCCTGGCAGTTTCCCTCTACTGCCAATCTCACCCCCCTTGCCCCCACAGTTTCCCACTACTGTCAATCCCTTAATGTAGTATTATGATAATTGTTCAAGGTCCGCTTATGAGTGAGAACATATGGTACTCTGTTCTTTGTTTCTGTGATAGATCACTGAGTATGATAGACTCTAAATCCATCCATGTTGCTGCGAAGTTCATATTTTGTCATTACTTATGGTTGCGTAATATTCTATTGTGTATATGTACCACATTTTTAAAATCCAGTCCAGCTTTGATGGGCAGCATGGTTGGTTCCATGTTTTTGCTATTGTGAATAGAGCTGCAACAAACATACATGTGCAAGAATCTTTTTTGTAAAATAATTTGAGTTCCTCCGGGTATATTCCCAATAGGAAAATTGCTGGGTCATGTGGAAGGTCAATTTCTAGTTCTTTCAGAAACAGCCACACTGTCTTCCAAAGAGGTTGTACTAATCTGCATTCCCACCAGCAGTGTAGAGGCATTCCTTTTTCTCCACATCCTCATCAGCATCTGTTGTTGTTTGTTTTCTTTATTATTATTTATTAAGCTTTGATGGCCATTCTTACTGGGGTTAGGTGGTATCTCAGTGTGGTTTTGATTTGCATTTCTCTGATGATGAGCAAGGCTGAACACTTTTTCCTGTGTCTGTTGGCTGCCCATATACCTTCTTTTGAGAAGTGTCTATTCATGTCTTTTGCCCACTTTTTAAAGGGGCTGTTTGTTTTTTTCCTTTTGGTACTTTTGAGTTCCTTGTAGATCCTAGATGTTGGGCCTGTGTCAGATATACAGCTGGCAAATATTTTTTTCCATTCCGTGGGCTGTCTCCCTGTTCTCTTGATTCTTTTGCTTTGCAGAAGCTCGTTAGTTGGATGAGGTCCCACTTGTCTATATTATTTCTTAAGGTATTGGCCTTTACGGTTCTGAGTAGGAATTGGTTCCCAGTTCCAATTTCCATAAGGGTATCTCCTGCGTTTTCCAAGATTCTTAGAGTTTGAGGTTTTACGTTTAGGTCTTTGATCCATTTAGAGTTAATTTCTGTGTATGTTTCAATCTTCTGCATGTGGTCAGCCAGTTTTCCCAGCACCATTTACTGAATAAGTTCTCCTCTCCCCAGTGGTTGTTCGAAGCTTTGTCAAAGATGACTTGGTTGAGGAATTGAGGCTTTGCTTCCAGAAGCTCTATCCTGTTCCATTGGTCTATGTGCCTGTTCTTGTGCCAATACCAGGCTGTTTTGATTACTGTAGACTTATAGTCAACTTTGAAGTCTGGAAGTGTGATACCTCCTGCTTTGTTTCTTTTGCTAAGGATTGTTTTGGCTACTCGTGGTTGTTTATATTTCCATATGAATTTCTGTCTTGTCATCTCTTGGAGAGGCTTTTATCCTTGTCCCAGAACTACAGCTAAGATCCAGCTAAGTCTTGCAACCATAATGCTCAGTGAGTAAATCCACGGAGGCACCAGGGATGGCAGCAGAGAAAGAGTGGAGTAATTGTAGGGCAGCTGAACAAGGAGATGGGAGGAAGTCTCAAATCTACCACCTCCCAGAGAGGTTTAGAGGTGGAGTTTTTCATGGTTTTGAACGCGTGATGGACTAAAGAGTGAGAACTGATGACTGTTAAAAAGTAGGGGAGGAAGCCATGGGACGGGAAGATGAAGACAGCAGTTCTTGTGCAGAGTCTGTTCCTTGGTAGGGGCGTTTAAACCAGTTGGCATCAGCCATTCTGCTGGAATTCAAGACCTGAAAAACACCCTGAGTAATTATTGTGTGAAAAGGTCCAGTGTCAGAGACTCTATCTATAGGAAGAATGGGGGAGCAGGTGGTCAGTGTGCTACTGACCTTGGATTAGGTAACAGCCGTAGGGAAGAGGGTCAGAGTGCACCAGCACACCCTGGTCAGGGCCCAAGTAAAATTCTGCCCAAAGCTAGGTTGTAATTCTCATGAAGCCTGTATGGGCAGTTTCAATCTGAGGATAAAACGCGTTAAGCACTCCATCAACTAAGTGTATAAATATTCACACAATTAGAGACAAACCCTGTGGAACAGGAAAATAACGAAATAAATGACTAAATAAATCACCCATTCATTCTTGGCGCAGAAAGAGAATCTTTTATTTTTTCAAAGTCAAAGACCGGAATGGCACAAGAATTACTTATAAAGTAATCATGGAACTGACAACAGTTTGGAGAGGCATCTGTACAGTTATGGACTTGCTAATCTGTGCCAGCTAGGCAGTGCACATGAAATTTTGGGAGTAGCAAAGCTAAAGAGAAAGCAGTGGCATGAGATGTAGCCCTGCCTTTTGCTGAGCCAACTGAGTTTCCCAGGAGTTTGTTGAACTCTGCAGAAGCTAGTGGAGTATGCAACCCACCCCATCAGAAGAGTTAGTTTCCAGCTGAAGGGACAAGGACGGAACAATATGGTGGGAATTTAGGGAGTGGTAAAGGAGGTGAGTCCAGGACTAGACGTTATACACAAGAGAGCAGTACACTGGAAGGGGCCTGAGCAAGACTCTCCAAAGAAAGTGGCCAGTTTTGTTGTCTGCCATTTAGTAGTATCCAGTGAGTTCGTCCCAACCGACAAGGAGAGAACTCTTACTCACTCAAGTAAGCAGACATATGCCATTTTTGACCCTAATTCTTCCTGTCCCAAAACCCCTGAGGAGTTAACGTTTGGGGGAGGGAAGAAGAGACGAGCCCAAAGAGCTCACCACACAGCCCAGCTCTTATCTTCTCTGGGAAACGACACTGCAGAACTGCTTAGGAGAAGTTATAGCACCTGGCCAAGATGTCATCAAAGCATTCATTTTCTACCAAGAAAGTGAGAACAAGCAGAGCAGAGGCATATGCCCCACTCTCTGAGACCCTTATGACGTGGTTCCACAAAGCCTGAAACAACAAAGATGACATATGGAGAGACTAGACTGTGTTTTGATGACAGAGCCAGGGAGAGAACAGGGTGCTTCCAGTGGGGAGGCCAACACAACCACTGCCCAGAGACATCAGAGTGTAATCCCTAAGATTGAGAGTCTGGCTCTCGGCTTCAAAAATATGGCCGATTCTTTTTTTTTATTTTTTACTTTTAAATTATTTTTTAAAGTCTCTTTATATTCTAGAGGAAACTAGACTTTAGGAAGGCTAATTCATGCTAAGCCAACTCATAAGAGAATGATACGTGAGTGAGACAGAATGTGGACTTATTTATTAACAATATAGGATTTCATTTCAGAAATACTAGAAGTCTGGGATTTGTAACACAACCAGAAAAATGAATCACGCAAGTTGTCGGATTGTTAAAATGCTATTTTAAAGTCATGGACTTTGAATACAGCAGGAAGGCTAAATATTGGAGGTGTCTAATGAAACCAAACTCTGAAAACCCGACATATTCAGTGACACAGTAACATAGGCTTGCTACCTACTTTGTGGTCCAAAAAAGTTATGAAAGTTCCTGAACTAGGGATTCTTCTTGAGAAGGTAACCCTGGTATGGAAACTCTAGGGTTGGTTTCTGTGACTCTTTCCTGCCAAGCTTACAGACAGAGGAAAACCTAGTTGATTGAGATGTGCACTTGTTTACTCAACCATACTACATTTCTAAGCATCTCTTATGTGTCCAAAACTATGCCAAATACTGAAGTGTGAAATTTGATGATGTGTCCATTGCTTAAAAAACAAAACAAAAAACTTTAGACAAATTCAATGTAACAGTTTAACTTAGCAAAGAATGATTTGCAATCTGGCTGGTCCTCAGAACCAGAAAGGGTTCCAAGGATTCCTTTGAAAGTGGGCAGCAGGTACTGAAACAGCTTGAAATGGTTACAGCTCAGCATTTATCCTATTTGGGCACGGCTAATCAGTTGGCAGTCTGTGATTGGCTGAAACTTGGCTGCTGTGATTGGCTGAGACTCAGCTGATTATGACAAAAATATACTCCTAAGTTAGGCTTTCAGTTTAGTTAGGTACCAAATTAGGTTGCAGTTTGTTAAGTGGGGACCCAAGGTACAGAGGCATCCTCAGGCCAAATGCGGCCAAATCCTCCGTCTAATTTAATACCATCCATGCTGTAGCTCAAGGGAAATACTCGGCTGGTCCTATTCCTCCCACTTTGGTCAAAAAGCAACTACAGGATGGATGGAAAGGGAGTTCCCCGTGCATGCATGACTGGCGGAATTCGCATTTGAGAATCCTCAAAGCTAAGGCTCTTCTCCACCAATCCATTGTGCTTTTAGTGAAACATTCTGAACCAGCAACATCTCATCCTCTCTTAGAGTAGAGAAAGACATGCTGTCCATTTTACTTCTTGAACCGTTGTTCCCAGCAATTATCCTTTTAAATCACAGATACATGTCTCAATACCTGAAAGAGAAGGCTGCACTTGGACATGAGTAGACAAGAGAACAGTTTAATAAAGAAACAGTGGGAGGACCTGCCTTTAACACATACCCACACAAATATATTTATATATATTATATGAATATTTATATGTATTCTTCCCTAAATGCAAGATGAATATATTTATTCCAAATATATATAAATTATTTACGTATATGATATACATTTATATAGATATGCATAAAGTATACAGAGAATATATATTTATCTTGTACTTAGAAAATAGAAAATATAAACATAAATAATAGCCGTAAGACGTTTATTTACTTTCTTATTCCATTGTCTGTTAATAATGACAATTGAGGTAGTAGCTGTATTTTTATAAGTGCTTATATGTGGCAGGTAGTGTTTGAATGACTTTACCTCCATTAACTTATCCATCTGTCCTGGTATGTAGTTATTATTATTATTATTAATTACTAATTGTACCGACCATGGGGTGAGTGGATTGCTTACGCTCACAAAAATAGGAAGTGGCAGTACCAAGATTTTAAGACAAAGAGACTTGCTCACAAGCTCATGTTGAAACATGAAGGCTTGCTAACCACATCTCTTCTTTCCTTGGTCAGGACGGATGTACTGCCATGGGCTTCTGGTAAGGTTGTGTCTTGTAAGCATCTCAATTCTCCAGTCCCCTCTGAAACCATTATGAATATGAAAACAGCTTTCTTGATAGTTAGGAGAAAAAAAATGTAGATAAATGTGGCATATGGGATAAAATACTCAGTACACAGAAAAATCCTTGCCAGTGATTTTCTCATCATTTGTTGTCATTTTCGTTTAACCCAGCAGGAAGAAAAAGCCACACATTAATATTTTAGTAACACTCAGAATTAAAAAAATATAATTTTGGAGTTTGTGATGGTTTGATTTCTACAAAGAGGTCACTGTGGGCAATTCACAAGTAGTGAGGAATGAGTCTCCTTCACATTGCCACTTAATTAAAATGCCCGAGTACTCGGAATTACCTCTCTCACAATGCTTCTGAAGCTGCACTGCCATTGTTTGTACACTTATCTGTCATTTTTACCACACAGTGAGGTTTTTAAGTCAAATATTGTTTTATGTATTTTTCTGCCTTTAGTACAAGCCCAATATCTGGCCATGGGTACTTGAAAAATGAGTGAATTTTAAAACCTAACTGTTGACCCCCTGGGATCTCTGTGCTGTGACCTAGCCAAATCCTTTTTTCATGATGGTTTTTTAAAAACGTCAGCCTCTACTGTGTGTTCATCCACGCCCCCCACCCTGCTTCAGGATTCAAGATGGCAGCTTTCGCTTTCATTTGGTCTGCACCTCACAGTTTGCAAAGAGCTTCTATTGAAGGTATATTCATTCATTCTTATTCATCACAAGCTGTACTTCAGTTTACGGCTTTCAAAATAAATTGGTGTATGCTACAGTTTTGCGAAAAGGTACATCTCCCTATCGTCTATGAACGTTAGTGTACTCCCGCATGAAGAAAGGACCAGAATGGTAAATAGGTTGACAAGGCCAAAGCATAGAAAGAAACTGCGTCCACCCTGTCACCAAACTTTCCACTCATCTACACCCTCAGCTAGGATATCTCTTGGATCAGAAGAAAATCACACATAAACATTGCCAGTGCCGAACATCTGGACTCACAGTGGCAAAGGCAGTCCATCCCAAAGGAGGCCTCCTTAGGAATTAGAGCTGGTTCTAGGCATGGAGACATCATGGACAGGGGTTCCTGTGTGCTTGACCCCTGCCAGACACATGCACACTAGAGTCAGACAGTCCCAAGTATGAACTGTGGCTCCAGATGGCTTCCTGCTTTGACTGGTCGCTGCTGGTTTGCTGGCTTGCTTTCATGCCCAAGACATCCTCTGAGGCAGCAACACTTTCCCACTGGGTTTCTCTGACTCTTCTCCCTGAGCTCTAGCCTACTGTGGGTTGTCTGCGTTACACTGACAACACTTGTTACCCCACCCACAGCAAGCTCTGGCCGAACAAATAACCATGGCCATTAAGCTCAACCTGTCTGGCCCATGGCATCTCCCATGGCAACCTTTGGCCTCCTTAGATCACCTGGCCTCACGTGGCCACTCATATCTCACTGCTTGTAGGTACACGCTTTTGTTCTTGCTCACTTCCGGCCTCACCTTCCCCTTGAAAACAGCATTTCCTCCTCATTGGCTACCACCCCTGATTCTTGACTAGGATGACTTCTCTGTCTTTGCACAGTTTTCATGATATGTTGGTTTTAACTGCTGGGGGGTTCCCGTTGAGAGCTGTGCTGCTGAGAGGACACGCCCTTATGACATCCTCAGCCTTACACGGATTGATGCCATTAACTGATTGCCTGTGTAAGACATGGTGATCAAGATGTAGAGATAAGTGATCCCAACAATGGGCTATCCTAAGGTAAAAAAAAAATTTTTTTCAACTTGGAGGAACAGACTCATTTACGGTGTGAGTACCATTTTTAACCTATTTAAATACGCCATTTAAGAAAGTTCGACTCAAGATTTCCCACCACAAATTAAAACAAAACAAAACAAAACAAATGAAACAGCATTTTGGGTGGGGATAATTGTCAGCATGTAAAGAAAGCTGCCCGACACTGGAAATAAATCTGACTTATTGGCTTCACTAAGCGGAAGTGTGTGAGTCTCAACTACAGCACAATATTATGTGGGTTTTTTTTGTTGTCACTTTTATTTTGACAACACGATTTTTTACTTTAGAACTTAAAGTGGCGTTAAGATGTACTTCCCCTGTACTCAAATCTCCCAAGTCCATGTAGCAGCTGACGGCACCAAAGCAGTGTCCGAGCCTTGGAAGCCTGAGCAGGTGAAGAAACCAGACCTTTGTGTGCCTGTTTCCTCTGCCCGCTCTCCCCTGTGTGGGATCCCATCCCCGCAAAAGCTCAAGGATCCTAACAGCTCCTCAGTGCTGCTGTGATTTGCTCAGCTGTGGTTCTTTGCTCATTTGTGGCTCCCCCAGCTTAGGCTTGGGCACCGCCGCACAAGTTCCCTGTGCATATGGGTGCATGGACATGGCTCTGTTCCTTCAGCCCTGTGAGTCCCTCCCCATGGACCACGTCCACTCTCTTGCCCCAAGCACAGTGGCTCTTGTTGGCTTCTTCCCACAAATCCTAGGTTGAAGCAGGGATGCCGCACAATAAGAACAGACCCAGGATGACACATGTTACATGTTAGATTCTCCTGAATGTTTTCTGTGGAATTTAATTAATACTCTTACAAATTCTGGAGGAAAAGCTGGTCCTTGGTAATAGGAGGGTCAGGATCGCAGAGGAAAATATGGAACCTCTTTGGATGCTATATATACAATGAAGTACCACATGCACACATAATTACAGTGCTTAGGATGTTTTTATTAATATGCTTAAACTAATAAGTCACATGGAAATTAAGAGAGGGAGTGACATTTTTAGACTGCAGACAGTGTTGTTTATAAATGTAGTAGTGAATACATAATAGCCTTCAGTCTAAGAATTCAGCATTCCGGTAAATGTCACAGATCTAATTTAGATGTGAGGGAATAACACAAAATAAACAATATTCTTTGCTTGGCATTAAAGGTAAATGAAAATGAAATCCAGGGTTAAATGTAACTACAACTTGCAGGCATGATTCCCAGAAAAAAATCAGGTTGCATTTTGTCCAAAAAAGGGAATACTTTTAATTACAAAAAGTGTCATATTTGTAAATGGCCTAGGCAAGATCTCTTAAGAGCTGAGTAATTATTTCTTCCAATTTTTCGCTTTTATTTACTCCTGGCTCATTCTTTAATAATGATAAAACTCTATCTTCCCTCTCATAAAGTATTATAATTGAAAAACGTGTAGTACATGTGTTATGAGTCGAAATAATTAGTGTCCAAACTCCACAATATTTTTGCAAATCTCTACGTTTTAATGGAAAAAATAAACAGCACTATTATTTGTGGTTTTTACTTAAGTCTGGATACTAAATTTGTAAATATATTTTATAAATAATTTGAATGCAAATAATATATTTGCATATATTTACATACATATTAATGTATATTTATATATTTTCCTGGGGTGGAGGATGTTTCCCAGGGAATTGGGTCACAGAATCCCCAAATGAATGAGTAGATTGGGGAAAATCCTGTCTTTGTTACTAACGGGCTCTGAGACTTGAAATTCAGCACAAGAAAGATTTTCATTCTTACTAAACCAAAGTGAGGACTAGAGGACACAGAAGTGAATTCCGACTGGAGTTAGCCTCTCAGTCCAGAGTGTCTTCTGCTGTGCCTCAAGTGAGTTTTAGAGGGGCAGCGACACTGATTGCTTTCGTTTTCTGGGAACCTGGCTGGGTCTTTTCCCAAGGACCATCTTCACTTATTTTGGGGATAGTACACACGAAGTTTTCAGAGTATGCTAGGGCATGGAAAAGTCTGGGGGGAGGGAACAGATCTAAATCCCCAGAACCAAGTTAATTCCTCCTAACTTTCTCTGATTCGATCAATTATTGTGCATGAAACATATGCCAAACATTTTGCTAACCAAATGAGTAAAGTCTAATCTAATCTTTAAAGAAGAGCTTTGCCAGCTGAGAAAGGCAGGCATAAGCAGACAGAGATAATGAAGAAAACCACAGTTGATCTTCTGGACAGTTGGAAAACGGCGGCACAGGAGCTCGTGTTCAAGCTTGGATTTGCAGGATGAAGGAGGAGTTGATTGGGCAGAGTCACCGGGCAAGAGCACATCAGGCAATGGGCCTGGGACAACCACGGCACAAGCTTTAGCGGACGTGGGGAGGATTCTGGCATGTGGGGTGGGGAGGAATGGCAAAGGATCGGCTTGACGTCTGTTTGCAGAGTAACTTGCAAATCCAAGGGAAAAAAATAGATTTTTTTACTTTGTTCTTAACGGGAAATCACTAATGAATTTCAAACGTGGAACTGATGATGCTGTTACTGAACAGGCCTGTCACTGAGGTGACAAGTTTTGTAGTTAAGAAAGGGTGTATTCGTGAGACAGCCGAGCAAGGAGGTGGGAGAACAGATCTCAAATCCACCTTTTCTGAGGAAGGGGTTTAGAAATATTTGTGACACAGAGGAGCCGGGTGGCCTGAGGCGTGAGGAAAGGTGATTGGGGGAAAGTAAGAGTGAGGTCATTGGTGTTCCACGCAAGCATAGTCAAACTTTATGACTCTTCACAGGATGCATGTTCAAAAACCGACAGCATTAGTGTGATCTGAAGGTGGCCTTCTGACATCAAAAGTCACTCACTGGACATTTGCACAGGACATTGAAAGGCTGGTGGTCTCCACTGGCTTGAATTAGACAAAAGCTGACTCAAATTCCTGAAAAACCACTTAGGCAACTATTACCGTTGTGACCCATACACTGGAGACATTATCTATAGGGAAACTAAAGGGAATTTTGTGATTTATTGCTTAGCTACATAACATTTAGAGTTAGTAATTTTTTTAAAAACAGGCAAACTAGCTAAAAGCAAATAAAGCAGGTTAAATTCTGACAAGCTCAATCATGTTTGCCCTCATTTCAATGTTTGGCTTATTTTGAAAGATACAACGTGCCATATGATAGTTGTCCCGAGTAAAGAAAAACTTGTCATAAGATTGTTTATTTAACCAATATTTTTCATTCCTATTTTATGCCAGACACTGTTCAAAAACTGGGAGTACAGCACTGAATAAAACAGATCAAAACACCTGTGTTGAAATAAAGAACTGAGTACCGTATGTTCTCACTCATAAGGGGAACTTGAACAATTATCGTAATACTATAAGAAAGGGATTGGTAGTAGTGGGAAACTGCCAGGGGAAGGGAAAGGGTTAGGACTGGCAGTTGAGGGAAGCTGCCAGGGGAGGGAGGGGCACACCTCATCAACAAGGGGACCTGCATAATGAACATTTGTATACCTAACCTGAATGTACCCACATCTTTAAAATAAAATAAAATAAAAACCCTGTGTTTAAAGAGCGTAACTTCTACTGAAAAGGCAGACCCAGTACATATAATAAACAAGTGCTATGGAGTCCAGCATGTTCAGGCGCTTGGAAAGTCATCACTCCCTCCTAGAACTAGTGAAACTCTGAGCAAACTGAAAAATTAACAACTTTTCTCAGATCTATCAGAGAAATCAGGTGACGGCAAACTGCTGCATTCAGAATTGGAGAGACAGGCGGTAATCCACAAGCAGAATCTTCCACAGGAAGGGAATTTTTTCC
>CAUYQG010048385.1:0-18708 GCA_963574415.1 Tarsius wallacei
GTTTCTTGACAGAGGAAGAGAGATGTTTCATCTCAATTCTTTTTGTTTCTTTGCAGCATTCTCATAAGAAAATGAAAACAAGTCAACAGCAGCACCTCAAGGTCAACAGTGTCTTGTTGAAGAGAAAAGGTCCTCTTTACGGTAACTTACAAAAGACATTAGGAAGCAGGGATCGGTGGTTTAGCCTGTAATCCCGCGCCTTGGGAGGCTGAGGTGAGTGGATTGCCTGAGCCCACGGGTTCAAGACCCGCCTGGGCAACTTGGTGAGACCTCATCTCTACAATAAATCAAAAAATTAGCTGGGTGTGGTAGCGCGTGCCTGTAGTTCCAGCTACTTGGAAGGCTGAGGTGGAAGGATCGCCGGAGCCCCAGCAGGTCGAGGCTGCGGTGGCCAGGAGCGGCCACTGCACTCCAGTCTGGGCAATAGAGTGAGACTCCAACTCAAAAAACAAACAAACAAACAAACAAACACACTGAGATACCACCTAACTCCAGTCAGGATGGCCACCATCAATAACTTAAAAAACAACAGATGCTGGAGAGGATGTGGCGAAAAGGGAACACTTCCACACTGTTGGTGGGAGTGTAAACTAATACAACCTCTGTGGAAAACAGTGTGGCAATTCCTAAAAGATCTAAAAATCAACCTTCCAAATGACCCTGCATTCCCCCTACTGGGAATATATCCAGAGGAACTCAAATCACTCTATGAAAAAGATACCTGCACACATGTTTATTGCAGCATTGTTCACAACAGCAAAAACATGGAACCAACCATGCTACCAATCAAAAGAGGACTGGATTTAAAAAAGTGGTACATATACACAATGGAATATTATGTAGCAATAAAGAAAGACAAAATTATGAACTTCACAGCAACCTGGATGGACTTAGAATCTATAATACTGAGTGACCTATCACAGAAACAAAAAACTGAGTACCATATATTCTCACTTATAAGCAGACCTTGGACAGTTATCATAATACTATAAGAAAAGGATTGGCAGTAGTGGGAAACTGTCAGGGGAGGGCAGGGGCGGGACTGGCAATAGTGGGAATCTGCTGGGGGTAGGAGGGGTATACCTCATCAATAAGGGTACATGCATAATGAACATTTGTATACCTAACCCTGAATTGTACCCTACATCTTTAAAATTAAAAATTAAATTAAATTAAATTAAAAAGTGAAGAAAAAATACCTAGAAGAAAATATAACAAAATGTTAATACTCTATGGATTACAAAATAGTAACATTTAAAAACTGCAGTTAATCTGAATCTTTCTACAATAATCAAATATTACTTGTGTAATAAAATTTTTAATAAACTTCTATTTTAAGCTAAAAAATATGACTACTGAATGCCACTTGCATATACTTACACATCCACAGGAATCTGGTCCCCCATTGAACAGGGAACAAGTCATCTTCACAATTTCTGCCTCTATCTTACGTAGTCCTGGGAAGATATCTGGATGCAGGGGGTTACTCCATGCAAAATCTCCATAAGCCTGCAAAGAAATGCAAGCAGATGTGAAAGAAGAGTACTGCACCGTATAGGACAAAGAATCATGCACTAATCAACAACTCCTAGGTATTAATTAGACACAAAACTAGGAAAGGAAAAAGGTAATATCTGATCTTCCTAACCTAAAGAAGATCAAAATATTATGCAAATATTTGATAATGCACACAAATAATTTTACAATTGGTAAGGAAAGAAGTATAAGTGTAGTTAAAAGCATGAGCTATAACATCAGACAGACCCAATTGGAAGTCTTAGCTTTGCCTATCACTTTCAGCTATGTAGGTCAAATACTCTCTTTAAGGCTCAGTTTAGTTTCTTCATATGCAAAGGATGATAGTTATGGTACCTACCTTACAGGGTTCTAGCCATAATTATATAACATAATGCATGCAAAGCACATAGTAGAGTGTCTGGTACAAAGCAGCTCTTGTTAGTGTGTGCAGTAACAGATTTATGGACAGATGACTAAGGGAGCCTGAAGAGCAAACAATGAACATCCCGAGTAGCCTGGGGGTGTCTGCTTAGTGGAACCTTGAAAGATGAAGAGGAGGCCAGGCTCGGTGGCTCAGCCTGTAATCCCGCGCTTTGGGAGGCCGAGATGAGTGGATTGCCTGAGCCCGCAGGTTCAAGACCCGCCTGGGCAACCTGGCAAGACCTCATCTCTACAATAAATCAAAAAAATCAGCCGGGCGTGGTAGTGCGCGCGCCTGTAATTCCGGCTACTCGGAAGGCTGAGGCGGAAGGATCGCCGAAGCCCAGCAGGTCGAGGCTGCGGTGGCCGGGAGCGGCCACTGCACTCCAGTCTGGGCGACGGAGTGAGACTCCAACTCAAAAAAAAAAGAAAGAGGAAGAGGAATTCATCATTTGAAACAGGTGGAATGAAGGAGGGGAAAGAAAACAATATAAGAGCATGGTGTATTTAATAAAGAAAAAAAGGAAGGATTAGTGTTAACGTGGGAGACTAACCAGAGTTAATTAAGAAAAAAGAGATGGGAGCTGGCTCATGAAGGGACTTGTCTCTGCCACATAAGAACTTGGGTTCCTGCTGGGCATGGTGGCTCACGCCTATAATCCCAGCAGTTTAGGAGGCGGAGGCAAGAGGATTGCCTGAGCCTGCGGGTTCGAGACCCACCTGGGCAATTTGGCGAGACCTCATCTCTACAATAAATCAAAAAATTAGCCGGGCGTGTTAGCCTATGCCTGTAGTTCCAGCTACTTGGAAGGCTGAGGCAGAAGGATCACCGGAGCCCAGCAGGTCGAGGCTGCGGTGACCGGGAGCAGCCACTGCACTCCAGTCTGGGCGACGGAGTGAGACTCCAACTCAAAAAAAAAAAAAATTAGCTGGGTGTGGTAGTGTACACCTATAGTTCCAGCTAAGGTGGAAGGATCACCTGAGCCTTGCAGGTGGAGGCTGTGGTAGCTGTTCGTGTGCCACTGCACTCTAGCCTAGGCAACAGAGTGAGACTCCAACTCAGGAAAAAAAAGGAGGGGTGGGGATTTCATCCTGTTGAAGCTACTGAAAGAAATTAAGCATAGACATAAGATCAAGATGTTATGCCAAGATATAGCTAAGCAAAACCCGTAATACACATTAAGGTATGAGCGGTTTCTAATTATAACAACCAAATACAAAGAACTTAGAGACCATCAGTGCAATCCCAATGATCAAGTGGGTCTTCAAAAATAAAATGATTAGAAATGGAAGAAGCTAAGAATAAGGATTATTTGAAGTGAGATTACTGCTCATCTCAGGTCATGTGATTTGAGGAAATTATGACTGAGTTTCCCTACCTTGCTCCTATCAAGCAAAATCTGTCTTGGCATCAAAAGCCTCAGGCGATAGGACTATCTGTCCTAGTAATCTGCCTTCTCCACTAGACATCTCTAAAGCCTGGAAACAGAAATTTTACTATTTTATAGAATATTCTGACAATATAATTTGATAATACTTTGGCAATATGATGCATATTTGCCTATGTTTGGGTGAAGAGAAACTTTCTAAACATCTAGGATTTTAACAATAAGATTTCCTTATTTCTCTAATTGCAAAAATAAGGAGGAACACTGAGGTCATATGAACTGGTGAGAACTCCTATTTGTCCCTCAAGAGGGGGGCACTCACCTTCACCAGGAGCTCGGTGAGCTTCCCCTCACCGTTGTACACGGCCCCAGAGGCTCTTCCTTCCTGCCAGAAGATATCTGCAAAGAAAGTCAAGGTCACTTGTCAGTAAGCAGGAATCTCGGGGAAGACGGTCAGGTTGCATAAAGAAGAAATAGAAAGTCCCCTGGGTGCGAAAGAAAAGCTGAGCAGAAACCCAATGGCATTCTTAAATCAAGGAAAAAAGGTCAATAAAGAGCCATCATGGTAAAACAACGAAGAAAGATTCTCAATTATTATTAACAGTGTGAAAAAGATACTAACATCATCTAGGTATAGTCCTATAATAATGCTGTCCTCATCCTAACTGCCTTCTAATAGCACAGAAGTGTTCCTTTGTCTATCCTTATTTTCTGTTCTCCCTATGGCTTTAGTGTGACCTTGTTCTGCAATAGCTTCCTCCTTCTCTCCTTTCCTATCTGGTCCTAGGAAGTGTGGGAACTGTTATGGGCAGAAGTGGCAGAAAAGAGCAAGCAAAAGTGTGACATTTCAGTATGTGATCATCAGAGCTGGGGCCAGGAAAAAAACACAAAAAGGTATAAACCTTGAGTGTCCTGGACCCCACCCTTCAGCCAAGCCTGAAAACCCACACAGAACCAGCTCCCTGCTTTCTGCAGCACATGTGGCAGCACTCAAGGTCAGGAAGACGTCAACACTGGGATAAACCTCCTTTATTCCACAGTTCCTGACTAGACTATAAGGTCAGACTTACCAATTCCTATCTGAAACGTTCCCCCAGAGACATTCTACATTGTACCAACGATTCTTTTGATGTGGGTATCTCAGGTTCTTTTACTACAATGCAGCTGTGCCCTATTGAAAGTGGGTGATGAGAAAGCTATTACAGAAACACTAACTACAAACTGCAAGTAGCCATGGGTTCTCCAAAGCAAAGATCTTCAGCTCTGAGTGGTATATATAGAGAGACAAATTCCTCATTCTCACAGCAATCTGCCAAGCTCTGGCTTGCTGCCAGTTTGACTTTCACTCTTTTCTTAGAGGACACTGCTTTCTGCCATGTACACCTTCAGACCAGTAGTCACAGCATTTCAAAAATAGGACACGTGGTTTCATTTCCTGTTCTTTTATTGGTGCTGGAGAGTATGGCAATGGACAATGTAAAAATTAAGGGGAAGGCAATATGGTGGCAGCAACCAGCCCTTACACTCATGAAAATCTTGAATATGCAGATCTTAGGGTGCTAACCCCTGCTTTATATCACCTATATCCCAGACTATATCTAGTAACAATGTTTAAACCTCAACACATCACTTAAAAATTTTAAAGGGTATTTGTCAAAATGCAATGTAGTATACTGGACTGGACCCTAGAATAGAAAAAAGGACATTAGTAGAAAAACTGACTAACTAGAAGTAGAATTTGTAGTGTAGTTAATTTTTTAGCTTTGACAAATGTTATATAAGACGCTAACATCAGGAAAAGCTGAGTGAAGGGCATATGGAAATCTCTGTATCACCTTTGCTGCTTTTTTATAAATCTAACATATGCCAAACTAAAAAGCTTATTTTTTAAAAGTACTTGTAATATGGTCTTTATAATAAGCATGTGTTTTGTGTTAAGAATAAACGCAATAATAGTTAACATTTACTGAACACTCACTGTAAGCCAGGCACTATACAACACAGACACATAATCTCCTTTAATCTCCATAATCATCCTTTCAGGTAAATACTATACTATTGTTGCTATCACCATCACAGAGATACAGAAACTGGGGCATACACAAGTAAGTAACTAATCCAAGGTCATACTTTAAGTGGCAAAGGTATGTGTGAATTTGAATCCAGGTTGATTTCATGGGGTGCTTTTTTTTTTCTTTAAATCGGAGTCTCACAGTTTTGAGCCACCGCGCTCAGCCAATGGGTTACACTCTTAAACATTAAGCTGTCTGGTGTCTTTCCCATATGTGCTCATACATATGTGTATATATACACACACACACACACTCTTTCTCTCTCTCTCTCTTATCATTCTGGGAGATAGATATACAGATATATAGACCTATATAGAGATATATATAGGTATGGATCAGCTCTGTTTATCTTTTGATGAAACTACAACGACTTTATTTTCTTTTGTGCCTTTATGCAGATATCACATTTTTTACACGAATCTATACTTCTTTTGTATTACACATATTATATTCTTTTTTAAAAACACACATGTATTTGCTTTATTCATGCTCACAAAAGGAAATAAAATCAAGTTCCACCATTTCTGAGATGAAGGGTGAAACTTAACATATTTTTTAAAATATGAAATTCAGTCCCTGAAATGGAGAATAGGGCTTCCTGAACATATAAGTACCAGGTATGAGCTATTCTTAGCCTCTTGAACATTAAATGAGGGCAACACCAGCTGTTTAAGGAAATAGAGAGCATACATATGCTGAGCTTCATACCCATAGAGCTGTACTCCTTGAGTTTCTCCAGAACTGCAGATGGGCTCAGACCCTGGGAGGGCAAAGCTTTCACATAGTCTTTGTCCACTTTCAGGAATGACATGTTCTTGCTAATATCATCCTTGGTCTTGTTCAACTGGTCTTGTATCTACAAAGGTAAGAAAGACAAAGTTAACAAGATGTAAGAATACAGTAGAGAGAGAAAAACCAGTTACAACATTCAGCCAGCTGCTCAATGCTGGGTATTGCACAGGTGCTACTACTAAACCAGGATGATTTTTTTTTAAAGAAATGAGGTGATATTTTGACTATTCTGCTAGTTTTTGACATATGCAAGAGTCTCTTAAAAGTTTGAAAAGCCAACCTCCTCTCTAAAGGTCAAAAATGCATTTAGTGTCCCCATGCCCTGTTTCTCTGTCATGCTGACATCACTGCTGCTTCACTTGTATTTGCTAAAGTCAGCACTTCTTTGAGGGCAATATTTGGACTTTGATCTTGCCTTGGCAGCAGCTGCAGTGTATGCAAAAGAGTCAAAGGAAGAACCATGAACAGTAGCCAGAAAATCGGCCATGCTGCAGTAAAAGGGATTCTGGTCCCTGTGCAAGTGAGAAGCTCCTTCAACAGACATGCACAGAGCACAGCAGGAATTTGGAGGCATACAATTCCCCACATATAAGCACAAGGCATTCTAAAAACTGCCAGGGACCGATCGTAACTCCTTAAGCTGCTGTTGACAGCTTGCACCATCTGACCGTAAAATGCTAGGAGGAACTTTCTGCTATGCAATTTATCAACTATGGTTGTTTCCCTTCATCCTCATAGCCACAGCTTCTGAGCCTTTTGTTGTTGTTGTTCATTCACTCACTTGCTTACTCAACAAATATTTGTTGAACAACTACTGTAGTCTAGGGATACATAGTGAACAAAACAAACTTAGGCAATGGGGTACACAGTGAAAACATTCCTGTTGTTATGAAGTTTATTTTTAGTGGGATAGAAAGTAAAAGTAAGACAATGAAGAGTGGTGGGAACAAAATAAAGAGCATAGTAAAAAGGCAGAATGCCAGGGCTGCTTTTTATGGTAAGAGACGCTTGGGTGGTAGATTTGGGGAGAGAGGCTACATGTTACAATTTGTGCATGTTACACTGCTATGGTTTCACAATGTATTTGTTCAAGTCTGATGCCCAAGATCTCACTCCACACTATTTAGATGCTCTCACCTCTAGCTGTAGATGATTAGAATACAAAAGCATCTTCTGAGATATGGCCCTCAACTAACCCATAGGGAAAGCTACTTTTTTAAAACACATTTGCAGTAGTCTAACAGGACAGCACTGGCAGGGATCAGAGGCCACAGTCCTGGGCAATGCCAGGACATGCTATGGACACAGATATATTTTTTATGTAGTAAATAGAAAATTATACTCGATAAATGGTGACCAAGTGACCAGTATAAAGTATGGAAGCTGAGCTTCCATGCATAGATTATGCTGTTGTAATAAAATAAAATAGACAAAAAAGACAATGAGAGGCATATCAGAAAGCACAGCAAGTACTTTCTCATTCCCTATCTTGCTTCTGAGCCTGTATCACATTAATCAATTTTAACTTCTTCATAGCAAAATGAGGTTTTTTTTCCAAAATGAAATTTTCATGTACTTGTTCACTTGCTTATTTTCTGTCTTTCTTATAAAAATATAAGTTCCATGAAAGGAAGGACTTGGTCTTGTTCACCACAGTATACCTGCACCCAGAAAAGTTCCTAACACTGAGCAGATGACCAATAAACATGCAATGAATAAGTGAATGCAAGTGAGTAAATGAGAGAAGGGTGCACATGCACATGTATGCATGTACATACAGAACTAATATTAACTTTTTGTCTCTAAGTCTCAGAATCTACTTCTGAAAAATGGAGGGTGACTAGATAGTTACTAAGGATCTTCTAATTCTGTTATTTTATACATTTAAGAATAATACAAAATAAAACAAAAATTTTAAAATGACTTTTAAAAAGTAAATAAAAATTAAAAACCTAAAAAAAATGGAGAAATGGACCACTAGCATTTACTTATTTCAAAATCTGGAGGTTAACAGAGAAAAGTGAGAAGAATAAGGACAGAAAAAAATGTAAGAAACAGTAAGAGAAAACCCTGTTGTCCTGTGTTAAACCCTGTCCATCCTCTGTAATATCTTCCCTGCCTCCACTCCTTATATCTGGGGAGCAAACAGAAGCCTATCTACTGTCATTTCCCTTCACCACCCCGTTACTGCTTCTACTTCCCTACAAGAAATAAACCTGTATTTCTGGGAGAGTTAGTACAGTGGTCTGAATGGATTTCAGACAAAGGCTAAAGATAACTGGCATCTTTTCTGGTTTGGCCCGGAAAGTGAAAAGGGATGTGGAAGCTAAAAGTAAAAGAAAACTTGAAGGCAGATAAAGTTGGGAAAGCCTAAAGGAGAGCTGAGGGTCAGGGCAGGGTACTGGAGGAAAGGAAGACATCAACGTCTCATCTGCCCTTCTCAGAGCTTGCAAAGGGGCCTGCCCAGTTTATCTTCATCTGTGATAAAGAACCTGCAGGAAGGGTACAGAGGTGACTACCTTATCCTCAGCGTGGGAGAGGGTAGAAAAGATAAAATGAAGGGGTTATACTATGCTACAGATAGGTGCAAAGAGCAAGAGATAGCTTTGTTATCTCTTTAAGTTTTTAAACCTGGGGCCCACAAACCACAGCCAGGAGCCAAATATGGCCTACTTGTGTTCACGAAGAGAGTTTCTTTAACCTGTCTTCCTCTCGCTGCTTTCCTCTGCAGGGCAGAGGTGAGGAGTTGCAACAGATGTGGTATAGCCTGTAGAGCACAAAACGTTTCCTAGCTAGCCCTTACAGAAAGCTGCCAACCCCTGACCTAAGCCATGTAAGCACCCAACTCCTAGATAAATATCTAAATTCAGCCAGCCAAACATTGTTCCAAAGCACCATTTAACACTTCAGTCAGGTTTTCTCATTTCAAATTCTCTTCCTCAACAGGTTTCTCATCTCTCTTTTAGTCAAATAGACTGGAGAAAGGATTAAGTGAGGGTTTCTCAACCCTGGCCCTTTGGACTTTGAGCCAGATAATTCTCTGGTAGTAGGGACTGTCCTGTACACTACAGGATGTTTAGCAGCATCCCTGGCCACCATCCACCAGATGCCCATAGCACTCCACTCGAGTTGTGACAACCAAAAATTATCTCAAACACTGTCAAACGTCCCCTGGAAGTAGGGGACAAAATCATCCCTTCCATTTGAGAATATTAGGGTTAGTAACTAGAAAGAAAGAAGTATGATTATCAAGAGTGGAAAAAGATTTCACTAGTTTCCTCTATAGATTCCACTTACCTTTCGACCAACAATAGGCATCTTCCTTATAAGCTTAAAAAATTTCTTTTTAAACCTTGACCACAAACCTAAAAGAAACAAATGGTTCTATTATTCAAATGAACTTCCATAGATATGACCTGTTGGTCTAATGTAGCAACTATTCAATGTGTTCCCCACAACCTCGCTTGTCTTCAGATTGCAAAGAGAGAGTTTCTTTTGAAAAACAAAAAACTTTTAAATTTAAATTTTTGAATAAGTAATATATTTAACGTGGTTAAAATTTAAAATAAATACATACACAGTAAAAAGTTTCCCTCTCTCTCACCTCAACCCTCAACCTACCCCTAGATAAATACCATTAGTTTCTGGTATATCCTTCCAGAGTTTCTTTCTGCATATATGAGTAACAGTAAAGATATATTCTTGTTCCCCTTTTTTACACAAAAGTTAGTATACTCTAGCACTGTCCTAGACCTTTTTTTTTTCAGATCAGTGCTTCATTCATTTTTATAGATGCAGAGTATTCCATTATATGTTTATATCATATTAATCTGCCTCCATATATTGACAGACATGTAATATTTGCTATTATTATAAGCCATGCTGAAATAAATGACCTTATAACATATACCATACTGTACACATACAAATATACCTACAGCATAAGTTCCCAGATACAGAATTGCAGGTCAAATGACATATGTATTCTAAAGTTTTGACCTTTCAAAGGTTTCCAGGTGCCCAATATTTCTCTTCCGTCCCTCAAAACAAATGGCCAACCAATGGTTTTTTTCCAGGATCTATGCTCTAGTCACTCATCCAACACAGATTCTAGCAACATTTTCTGGACCTTAAAAGACCTTCAAAATCATGGATGCCAATCAGAGTCCATTCTGTCAGGTAGTAATAGGACAAATAGAGAATTCCAATCCTGTTGATTACAATAATTATAAATTATGACCCCTACATAGACTGATATGCCTTCTAATTCATTCACATTCAATATATCTCAACTGACAACAATATTCTGAGGTTGATACAGAAGGCATTATATACTATCTATGAGTAGCTAAAAGGCAACAGAAGATCAGAGCATTGAAGCTTGCTCAAGGCCACAGATCCAATCAGTGATAGAGCAGAGATTCAACTCAAGTCTTCATTTTTTCAGTCCAGGACTCCCAGGACTTCACAATGCTTCAAATGCACAGTAGGAATTTTCTGTTATCCCAAATGAGCCTATAAGAATCTAGACCTAGCTTTCATCCAAAGCAGAACCGAAGAGGAACCCTGACTGTATTCCTGGGCATCTAACTTTCCTGCCAGAAGGAGCTCCCACTCAACAACCACAAGATGTGTCTGCACCCTCTCATCATGTTTATTACTGGCATGATACCTTGCATCTTTGCTAGTCGTTTTTGCTTAGACTGCATCCCTCTTGTTCTACCTCACCCTAAATAAAATATTCTGTAAATGCTTGGGACAAAAACCAGGTGGCTAAGATACAGACTGAACAATAAGACAAAGGGACTGAAACCACTTGCTTTTTTGTTTAAGTTTTGCAGTACTTCCTTCCAGGCCTATGTTTTACACATGTAATACACAGCTGATATCCTATTTTATGTAAAATAACTGTATTCTCTTCTTACAGCATTTTCTAGATTATTAAAAATTCTTCCTAGACATATTTTTAACCCTTTGTACTTGGATTTCTCCTGGAGGGGACACTGTAAATCTAGCAAACACCCAGATGTCCCCTCTCAGGGGACATAAAGAGATTGCTGGTGATTATACAGGACAAACTTATGCAAGTACAAATTTTTCAAAAATGTTTCCATGAAGTTTTCCACTCAAAAACAATGAAAAATCTATGTCCCATTTGAAATCTGTCAAGCTTCTGATCAATCAGTTGAGAAGTGATTTTCAGGAATCGCGAGTGCGTCCTTTCACATCATCTTCAAACAACAGACAGGACAGTAAGTTACATATTAAGGTGGGAAGAAGAAAACAAGACTACATTATCTGCTGGAATAGAAAAACACCCGATGGAAGACGTCAAACAAATTACTAGTGCACAACATGAACCTGCAATGCATGCTGGTGACTGTTTCACATGTTTCCACGTTAGAAAAATGTAAGACATAAAATTTTGATTTTTTTGCCATAAACAAGTTCCTCAATGTCCAAAATTCCATTATAAGCCAAATATCATTACAATAAAATAATTGGTTCCAATACTATACTATATAATATAAAATGATTCATTTTTCATTGTTTTGTTAAAAAGTGCAGTAGGATTGCTGGTAGGTGAGCCACAAGATGTCTTCAAGTGAAAAGAGTTAACGTTATCATAACAGTCCATCAAATAACTATAAACTAATGTTGGATATTTCAGTTGCTTTTTATTCAATTGTCTCTAACAATGTTAAAGTTGTAAAGATACAGAACTGCTTTCTTATTTAATGGATGAAGTAATTAATTAATGAGGTGAAAAGAGGTCTAAAAATCAGCAAACTGAGCTAGCTGTCCAAAAGTTTCATAACATGACTAGGTAGAGGATAAAATAATAGACCAATTTTGTGAAAGTTCTGAGAAAAAAACAGGGTGAAAAGAACAGAACACAGGATCAGAGATTAAGAAATTAAAAATGAAAAGATCATATAGTTATGACCTTAAAAGATTATCACAAAAGTAAAAGTTCCCATAGGTACAGAAAAAAAGTAATTAGAATTTTTTAGTGGTGGCTACCAAGGTATGAGGGTAAGGGAGAGAAAGACTAGGGCAATATTGATCAAAGGATATAAAATTCCAATTAGATGGGAGGAATAAGTTCAAGAGATTATGGTGAATATAGTAAATAACAATATATTATATACTTTAAAATTGCTAAGACAGATTTTAATGGTTCTTATCACAAAAAATGGTAATGTGAGGTAATGCATATGTTTTTAAATTAGTTTGATTTAGTCATTACACAACACATACACATTTCAAGACACCATGTTGTATACCATAAACATATACCATTTTTGTCAATTAAAAAAGAATAAAAAAAGAAAATTTTAAGATAACAAAAGAGGAAATACCAATGTCAGAACAACAATGCATGGCGATAGATAAGTTGACAAATTCCTTTCATGTGAATGATTGCACTCATGCTCATATTACCCCTGTGACTAAGTAAGGCGGGTGTTTTACCCATTTTATTGTGAGGAAATAGGTTAAGAGAGCTTAAGGGTGTTTTCCAAGGTGCCACAGCAGGAAATTGAGAGTATATCATCTCTCCCCACCATCTAAAGCTGATTTCTGTTGATGAACTACGGACAAATCACAGTCAAAATCAGTATCACAGTAAAAGGAGTATGCTATCAGCTGATAATCATGGAGCAGAATTAAGGAAGGAGAACACCCTGGAGAGCCGCTAACCCCTGTCTAGCTCATGCTGCTTCCAGTTCTCCTCTACAGTCTCCATCCTTTATTCCAGAACTACCCTCTCCCCTCAGAAGAAGATTCAGAGTTTGAAGATTAGCAAAATTTATCACTAGTTCAGACTTCAGACTCCTCTAGCACAATATACTAAAAGTATCTTGATTGTTCAGCAATACATAGCAAACTTCTACCTGGGCCAGGTGCTATAAAAAAAAAATCGTAATTCTTTCAAAATTATCCCTGAGTCCCAGAGGGAAGACATTCTTATCTATGCCTGAAATTCAAGTTGGAAGTTACAAAATAAAAAGTATGCTGTGTGTGTGTATGTGTGTTAAACTGTACAAAATTGTCAATATTCAACAGTTTTTGGCCTACAAAAATAATTTTATAAGGCTCAAACTGATTCAGATATAGAAACAGAGATAAACAGTTGTATCCTTCAGGATCAAGATTTTAATATTGTTCTTGTGCCTTATCCATATTGTCCAAATTTTCTAGAGTGAATATGTACTGCTTTTGTAGTTATATATAAATAAAACAAGTCAAATGGCTTGGAGCTCAGCCCACAAAGATGTAGATGACATATCTCATTAATATATTGCTGCTGGCCAGGCACGGTAGTTAATGCCTATAATCCGAGCACTTTGGGAGGCCAAGGTGGGAGGATCTCTAAGGCCAGGAGTTCGAGACTACAATCGAGCCACTGCACTCCAGCCTAGGTAAATCTGTCTCTGAAAAAAATAATAATAATACCGCTACAAATAATTTTTTCACAAATGCTCAAGAGGCCAGCATATTCCTTTGTGGACACTGAAAGCAGGTAAGTACCAGGATCTAAGATGACCTTACTAGTTTGCCAGTTAAGCAAAACTCATAGCAGAAAACCTAACCACGAAAAAATAGAAGTAAATAACTAACCACCAAAAAATTTATGTTCCTAATAAAAATAAATACCTAACCATAAAAAGAAAAAGAAAAATGGCCAGGCATGGTGACTCACACCTATAATCTCAGCACTTCAGGAGGCAGAGGTGAAAGGACTGCCTGAGCCCAGGAGTTCAAGACCAGCCTGGGCAATTTGGCAAGGCCTTGTCACTACAATAAATAAATAAAAAATTAGCTGGGCAGGGTGGTATGCAGCTGTGGTTCCAGCTATTTGGAAGGCTGAAGCACAAAGATCACCTGAGCCCAGCAAATCAAGGCAGCGTGACCATGAGCATGCCACTGCACTCCAGCCTGGGCAACAGAGTGATACGCAAAATCAAAAAAAAAAGGGGGAAAGAAAAGAAAAATATGTAAGATAATGTATGTTAATTAACTCAATTTAGTCATTCTACAGACATATTTCAAAACATGTCATATATGATAAATATGAACTTTTTGTCAATTAAAAGAAGTTTAACATTTGTTTTAATAAGTAGTTAATACCAGGTTAATACTAATCATAGCTAAGAAATATAAATCTCAAGGTCTCTAGCCTTAATCTGGTTTCACAAATTTATCAACTTAAAAAGAAAAGTACACAGAATGGTGGTTGCCAGGCAGCAAGGAGGAGAGAGTAAGGAGGAATTCCTACTTAATGTTTATTAAATTGCAATTTCAGTTTGAAATGATGAAAAAGTTCTGGGGATAGATGGTAATAATGGTTGCATAGCAGTGTGAATGTATTTAATGTCACGAATTCCACACTAAAAAATGGTTAAGATAGTAAATATGTTACATATGTTATCACAATAAAAAGAATGAAAGAAAGAAAAGATCATGTATTGTTCCTTGGAGTGCTCTTAATTGGGCCCCTGAGCTCACTGAAAGCTTCCCGGAAAGGAATAGGCATGAGTATAACTATGCAGGTTGCATCCATATCCAAACCACTGACTGAGCAGATGCCGCAGAAGAGCCGGCCTTTCTCGTTTGAGAAAATCTTGCAAGGACTATGAGCAGCAACTAAACTAAACAGTTTAGACAGGAGAGTCACGTGTCATTTCCACTTTAATTAAAAAACTCTAGGCAGTGGTATTTGCTTCTTGGCTGTCATGTTTTGTAATGTTTACTATGCCATAAATGACTCAAAGGCCATCTGCAGGGTAAAGAGATAAAAATGGAATCTGGCTTCTAAACTGACTTCCCTGAGGGAAGAGAAAGAAAAGCAGTAAGAGTACAGCTCAAGAGCCCCCTCAAGCAGATGTGATCAGGGAAGTAAACTGCTGGGGAAATCTCAAATGAGAAACAGCAAATGATTACCTTCAATGGTAATGGATTCTACTCCACGGAAGATAACTCAGACACTCTACTACAAGTAGGAAGGGGTACAAGGGAGTGCTACAGAACACTCACCTCCAAACCTGCTATTTGTATGTAGAGGCAAACTAGACCTACCAAGCACATCTTGCAGGGGGAAAATAATTCACAACAAGGTTCCATGCCATCAGGTTTCTAGGTGGGGAAAGGCAGATAAGCAGGAGAGGGGTTGAAACCTGAGGAAGGTGGAGAATTTACAATTAGATCACTAAGAGACTCTCATCTTCTGCACTCTGAGAAGAGGCCTCCTTCTCTCCCGAACCGAGCTTGTTCTGAGTCACTAACAAGAAGTTCAAAGGGCAATGTTCAACTCCAAGAGCACAGGGACCTGTACCAATTGTACCAGATATCCCCAGAGCCTAGCACAGTGACTGGAACATAACAGGCATCCATCCGTCTTAGTAAGTACTGTTCCAATTTCACCTAATCTTTATTGAAAAGAATAACCCAAAATGAAAAAAATAAGTTCCTGCTCTGGGAACTCCAGGTGACACAATTATATTCTAGGGAAGAAACTGGTACTGTTAAGCCACACTTTAAATTATCTGTGGAGCATTACAATGACTGATTTCTGAGGAGTTTTTACATAAACTACAAATCCCCCCCCCAAAAAAACTACATATGCAGTAACAGTTGCGTAAGTGTGCTATTATAACTTTACCAATCAGAAGACAATGTACCACTTTCCATTTAAACAGATTTTATAAATGAGAACCAAATCAAAAGGCAAGAAATTAGCCCAACTAGTAAGCAGTGAGTTGCAAGGCTAGTGACACTCCACAACACCTTTACAGAGGGGGCAGTATACTTACTCTCTGGTTGGAAGATAAATTCATATACCCAGACTATCAGCAGGGTCCACATGATACTCCATGCAATTAGCTGCCAGGGCTCATACTTGGTGCAATGCCCATTTACATAATTCTTGGCTTTCGTGGAATATACTTCCAAAATCTCTAAGTAGGGCTCAAAGGCCTTCTAGAAATACAAGAGAAAAATAGAAACATCACATTTAGAGAGAGAAAGGAAGTCTATCTTAGTTTGTTCTGCAACTCTCATTTTTCAAGGGCAAGGTCATTCCCAATCTTGCTCTACCTCAGCAATAATCTTATCATCTTCCACAGCACGCAAAGCTTCTACACCAGTCATTCCAGTATAACACTGCCACTTATGAGCCATGTGGACTTTGACAAGATTTTTTTAATCTTCTGCCTGTTTTGTACAATAAGGTTAAGCCAGATCATCATTTCAGCTCTAAAGCTTCTCTGTGACTGCCAGTATCTCTGTCCCCCTCTTTTAACTCAAACTAATTCACTCAATATGAATGTCACTTCTTTTTCTTTATTTTAATCTTTCTCCTTCTCTAACCCAATGGTCACCAAACTAGTTCCATAACAAGCTATATATTAAATTATTTTATATTTTAAGTGTTGTGAACCAAAGGTTCTCTTTTACAATTACTCAACTTTGTTGCTGTAGTGCAAATGCAGTCACAGATAGTGCAAATGAATATGGCTGTGTTCTAACACAATTTAATTATGAACACTGAAATTTGAATTCCATGTAATTTTCACTTCACAAATATTCTTTAACAATTTTTTAAAATGTAAAAATCATTCTTAGCTCAAGGACAATACAAAAATAGACAGAGGGCCATATCTGGCCTCTAGGCCACAGTTTACCAATCCCTGCTCTGGCCCCACTTGACTATAAATCTCTTGAAGTCAGCAACCATATCTTATTATCATGTGTAGGCCTCACAACACCTGGTACAAGCAAGAAAAAAAAATCCTGTCATAAATAAACTTTACCAGAGTATCTCATTCATCTCTCCCTTGCAATTCTCTTCCAATCCTCATTTGTGATAAGTCCCATACAGAGCTTATTACAACCTGCCTGGCAGTCTACTCATCTGTTTCTTATCTCCCTGACTACACAGTCAGGTCCTTGAAGACAAACCAGTTCTCATTCATATTTACAATACCCTACAGTGTCCTGCACAAAATAAGGTCATTTTATAATTTATTATTCATGTATTCAACCTTAAGCAAACATCTCTGGTGCTTAAGGCATCGAGCTGGGAAGCATTTGGGTAAATATCATAGTTACTTGCCCTTACTGAGCTTACAGTCTAATGAAAGAAATGTACGTGTGTCTATATACACATATACAGGCACTTATCTATATAAATGAGTAATTAAAACTCTCAGGGGAATAGCTATAAAAAGGATGTGCATGCTGAGAGAGAGCACTGATGAAGGCCTATCTAACTCTGAGAGGATAATGACAATGACAAAGGATAAAATTTAAGCTAGTTAAAAGGACGAAAGAAAATTCTCTAGGCAGAAAAGTTAAAGAGAAAAAGTCACACCTGGAAGACAGCTTAGTAGCTGCAAATGCATAAAGAGTCTAGGCAGGTTCTATGTGGTAAAAGCATAAGTCACATGATGACAGGGACTACACCTGTCATATACAGTGCTAAGTTCTCAAAACATGGCAGAGTGCCTGGCACACAATCTGTACTGAATACAAGCAGACAGAGGCTGACAGTGCCGAAGTAAATGAGTGAACACTTTAATCAGAGAACCAAGGTTAAGAGAAGTACACTAGGTCCATATTAAAAACAGGCTTGGAAGAAAGAAAAGTATGGAGAGTAGTATAAATCAATAGGCACTTTTTATAAAGCAGTTTGTTGGCATCTATTTACATTTTAAATGTATATTAATTTTGGCCCAGCAATTCCACTTTGTGACATCTACATACTTGGACAAAGAGACATGTCCAGGGATATTCATTTTGGCATTCTCTGTAATAGCAAAAGAAAAAATTCACATAAAGTAAATGTCTACCCATAGAAAAATGGTTAAATAAGCTATAATACACACACTTTATGTACCCATGCTAGGAATCATAAAAAAGACAGCTGTACATGAACTACTTGGAAAAATTTCCAGAACATAATATTAAGTAAAAAAAAGTAAATTACAAAACAACAACAATAAAACAAAACAAAAGGCACAGACTATTAAGTATGAGAGTAATTTTTGGGGCAATGAGTACTAATAATTCAAAATTTTCAAATTCAAGTTCGAGAGACCAGTTAAGCAGCATCACCATTAACCATGGTAAGACTAGAAGAGGAAGGCAAAGTGAAGAAGGCAGAAAAAGATGATATTGGTTTGAGTTATAGTCCTACTGATAGCCACATGCAATGTCCTAGTAGGAGCATGAAAGTTTAGAAAGAGGAAAGGTACTCAACAAATGTTTGTTGAAAACATTTATATCTGCAATAGACTGAATATTTATGTCTCTCCAAAATTCATATGTTGAGGTACCTTCATGAATAGGATTAGTGCCCTTATAAAAGAGACCCCCGCCGGGCTCGGTGGCTCAGCCTGTAATCCCGCGCCTTTGGGAGGCTGAGGTGAGTGGATTGCCTGAGCCCACGGGTTCGAGACCCACCTGGGCAAGCGAGACCTCATCTCTACAATAAATCAAAAAATTAGCCGGGCGTG
>CAUYQG010048387.1:0-18010 GCA_963574415.1 Tarsius wallacei
CCTACTTTGTTTAGGCAAACTATTATGTGTCTAGGAGTTGGTCTCCTCATTTGTTGTCTTGCAGGGGTTCTCTGAATCTCTTGTGTTTGAATTTTTGCATCACTGATTAGATGGGGGAAGTTTTCTTGAATGATCTCATGAAAGAAGGCTTGTTCCCATGTGGACTCTGTCTCTCTTCCTGCTTCTGGAAGACCAATTAATCTTAGGTTCGGTCTCTTGAAGTAATTGCTCATCTCTTGAAGGTTTTGTTTTGCCTTTTTGAGCTTGCTTTCTGTGTTTTTAACAGTTTGAATTAGTTCTATATTTTGGTCCTCAAGCTCCGAGATTTGTTCTTCTGCTTGGGTAATTCTGCTTCCCATGCTTGTCATTCTGTTATTTATTTCATTCACAGTATTCTTTATTGCTGTCATCTCAGTTATCAGCTCCTTCCTAGTTTCTTCTTGACTCTCCTCAATTCTTTTAATCTCTCCATTATTGTCTTGATATCTAGATTTGTAGTTTGAAACCAGTCATTTTGGGGGCTCTTCATTGTTTGCATTCCAAAGTCAGTTTTCTCAGTGTCTGCCTTCCCAGGAGTCTGGGAGAGACCCATATTCTTCCTTTGGTTTTTCTTCATTTGTGTAGATTTCTTTCTCTCTCCTCCTTTCCTTTGAGCTGTAACCTGAGACGTCTGCTGCTTAGTTCCCAGGGGAGTGGCTTTGTCTTCTGTTTAGTGACGTTACCTTGGGAACCCAGGCAGAGACTGCTTGTAGGTGGGCGGGGCAATGTGAGTCTACCTGGAGAGTGGCCGACGTGATAGGATCCCTTTTCTCTGCTCTTTGGGTCCCTGGGCAATCGACTACGATGGTCTGTGATAGCGTGATAGCGTGAGCCTCCCGGGGATCAGCTGCATGGCTGGGTGCTCCACTCGGGGCTTCCAGAGCTCCAGATTTCAGAGCCCCAGAGCTCCAAAGGGTGGACAGTGAGCAGCAAAAGTAGCCCCGCGCCACCGCCAGCATACTTCAGTCAGAAATGGAATCAGTCTCTCCGAGGTGCAGGTGCCCAGAACCTCCCAGGGTGACCAGAGGCTCAGTCTGGGCTCGATGCAGCCAGGGAGGGAACTGAGGCCCGAGCCTTTCCACCCGCGAGGGAGCAGCCCAGGACACAATAGCCAGCCCTGCGTGGAACTGGAGGTCCCTGAGCTTTAGATGAATGCGTCCAGCTGTGGGCTGGGGGTAGGGAGCAGGGGGCAAGAGTCTTTTTGGGGAACTCACATTCAGAGAATCTCACAGTTCCACCTGTGTCGCCGCCATCTCAACCAGAACCACAAGTAGCAGAACCAGGTTTTAAATCTGAGTTACTCAGAATTTAATAAATAATCCTTTAACTATTGCTAGTCTGGAGTCCATTATATTCCATGATGATAATGCCATGCCTTAAGTAGTAGCAAGATCATTTCAATTCTGGGTAATGTGGAATGAGTTCACAACACTGTCTCTTCCACTACATAGAGCTATAAAACCTAGGCATAATGTCTGTATCAGCTATTTGAGAATTCTGAAAAGTCAAACATAGCAGATGCATTAGAAGAAACATCATCATTTAAAGTATCAGACTCATCAGTAAGTTTAGCAGTTTTTCCTCTTGTATCCTATAGCCTGGTCTCACCAATAGCAACAAAGCCAAGAAGTGAGCATCAGTGAAGACAGAGAGAGACCCAGAAGTCCTTTAATTCAGACTCAAAGAAAAGAAAACAAGTATCCTGGTAGTGACAGCAGCAGCCATAGTGATCCTAAAGACTGAGTTTGAGAAATTTTCTCTCTGATTGAAGGAGTTGTGTTCCCAAGAAGGTAGACGCAAAAGTTTACTATTATACTCTCTGTTGACCTCATACTGCTTGGCCCCATACATGGGCACATTCATGGTAGTGCACAAAAAAGTAAGGGAAAACCAGGGAATCAAAAAGTATAAGAAAGAGCAAGGACAAGCAGGAGGTCAAGAAAATGCCTCCATCATGTTTATAAACCACAGGGCTCATCTTTGAGCTGCATATGTGAGGATCTGGCTCTTTACAAAGTATCCAAGACTTTCAGAACTGAACTAAGAAATAGACACTGGCCAGATCCCAGATGAACTGGTAGATGACTCATGAAAAAGCCACATCCAAATATCACTAAGCCTTTGAGAGTGGAGGTGACATTAAAACTATAACCTAGGAAAGAATGGCAGGAACTGGTGGTATAAACACATTGGGTTAATTCCCCCACAAAAACAAGAATATCAACATTCTCAACAGGACTTGAACACTATCCAGATTCTCATAATATGATTATATAATCCAATATTACACAGCATATGAGGAACCAGAGAAACTCAACTTGCATGAGAAAAGACAATTCAATAGATGCCAACACCAAGATGACACAGATGTTACATTCTCTGAAAAAAAGAGGCGTACTGATGACAAAAGTATTTCAACAGGCAAATACTTGACGTGAGGAAAATATTAAACATTTTAGAAAAGAAATTGAAGATATTTTTTAAAAATCAGAACTGAAAAACGTAACAAAAAATTTTTTAACGTACTGGAATAATGCATTAGCAAAATTAAATATCAGGGGAAAGTCAGTGAACTTTTAGAACACTAGAAAATATCTAAGCTAAACAACAGAGAGATTTAAAAAAAAATCTTCAAAAGCTAAACACGGTCTCAGAGACAATACTCAAAGGCCTAAAACTTGAATAATAGAAGAAAGAATGTGGGACAGAAACAATATTTTTTTCCATTAGCAATTGCTAAAAAAACTTCCCAACTGTGCCTTCCTCCCAATCTTGCAAAATTACAGAAGCTTGGTGAACCTCAAATGGGATAAACCTCAAGACTTCATGCCTAGATATATCATAATCAAACTTCAGCAAATTAAAGACAAAAAAAACTCAAAAGCGGTTAAAGAGAGGAAGGGAGAAAAGTGTACTATTTATAAGGGAACAATGATTTGGATGGCTATGAGTTTCTTATCAGAAACTATGGAAGCCAAAATGAAGTGAAATAATATTTTTAATGTGGAAGAAAAGAATTGTCAACCTAGAATGTTATATACAGGGAAAATATCCTTCAGACATTAAGGTAAAGTACAGACAATTTTTACATGAAGAAAAAGTAAGAGAATTCATTGCTAGCATGTGCTTTGAAAGAATTATTAAGAGAAATTATTTAGGTCAGAGGAAACAAGACCAGAGAAATTTGGTGCATCGGTGATGAAGGAAGAGCAACAGAAACAATAAATATCTGGGTGTATATAATAGACGATTCTTCTCCTCTTGAGTTTTTGGAATAGACTCAACAGATGAAAGCAAATATAATAACATTGTCTAGTGGAATTTTTAGTGCATGTAGTTATAACACAAAAGACCATCATGAAGAGGAAGAGCACAAAAGAGCCTATATGGCAGTAATATTTTTATGTTCCACTTGAAGTGGTAAAATATTGACTCTGAACAGACTGAAAAGTTAAGCATTTTGAGGGCCACCATTCAAAATAAAAATGCAAGGAGATATAGTGAAAACCACAATATGTAAATTAAAATGGGATCCTACAAAAGAAGACAGACAGATGGGGAAACAATGTGTCAAAAAACAGTGGAAACAAACAGAAAACAATAAAGTGGTACATCTATTTCCAAATGTGTCAATAATTGTAACTAGTATAAATGGCCTAACATACCAATTAAAAGCAGTAATTATGAAGATGGATTAGATATCATGATCCAATTATATGCTGTCTGCAAAAAATTGACTTCAAATACAATGACATAGGTAGGTTTAAAGTATAAAGAACAAAGACATTACATCATGTAAGCAAAAAGAAAGAAAGAAAAAAGTTGGGTGGGTATATTTATATCACGCAAAATAGACTCCAGTGGAAATAAAATTGTAAAGGATAAAGACAGATATTACATAATAATGAAAGGTCAATTTACTAAGAAGATATAACAATACTAAATGTGCATGCACCTAACAACAGAGCTTCAAAATACATAAAGCACAAGCTGACAGAACTAAAAGGAGAAATAAACAAATCCACAATTATAGCTAATTATTTAAATACTTCTCTCAACAATAAATAGAACTTGCAGACAGAAGACCAACAAGGATATAGAAAAACTGAACTGAACAATACTATTTTTAAACACTGGATCCAATTGACCTTTATAGAATAGTCTACCCAAGAACAGCACAATATGCTTACCAAGTGTACATACAATATTTACCAAGATAAACTATGTCTTGGATCATAAGACAAACCTTAATAAATGTAAAAGATTGAAACTAGACAAAGTATGTATACAACCACAATATAATTTGACTAGAAATTAATAACAAAAAGACAACAGAAAAATCTCCAAACACTTGCTAATTAAATGACAGATTTCTTTTTTAAAAATTTAATTTAATTTTGTTTTTATTTTAAAAATGTGGGCTACAAGGGTTAGGTATACAAATGTTCATTATGCATGTACCATTGTTGATGAGGTGTTTCCCCCCTCCCCGGCAGAGTCCCACTACTGCCAATCCCACCCCCTCCCTCCCCTGACAGTTTCCCACTACTGCCAATCCTTTTCTTATTGTATTATGATAATTGTTCAAGGTCCGCTTATAAGTGAGAACATGTAATGCTCAGTTCTTTGTTTCTGTGATAAGTCAGATTTCTAGATAACCCGTTGGTCAAAAAGGAAATTTTGAGTAAAATTGGAAAATATCTGAAACTGAATGAAAATAAAACATCAGAATTTCTGGACTGGAAATAAAGTAGTAATTTGAGGGAAATTTACAAAATTAAATGCTATCGTTAGAAAAGAAGACAGGTCTCAAATCAACACACTAAGCCTCCACTTTAAGAAATGTGAAACTAATGAGCCAAAAAACCCCAAAGCAAACAGAGCAATGTTGTCATATTTTCTTTCATCAAGGAAATGATTAAGAGAATAGTAGTACTCAATTGACTTGAGAACAAAACAAGCAGCAACAACAACAACAAAAAAAAATCAAAGAAATCAAAAGATATTGATTCTTGGAAAAGATCAGTGCATTTGCTAAACCTCTAGCAATATACTGGTAAAGAAAAATGTGAGAAGACACAAATTACCAATGTTAGAAATGAGTTAACTATAACATTACAGACCCAGCAGATAGTAAAAGGCTAACAAAGAAAACTTACAAACAACTCTATAAACATATGTTTAAGTATTTGGATGAAATGGGCCAATTTCCTGAAAAATACCAAGTTCACCAAGATAAAATAGATTGACCCCAGTAGATTTAGATCAATACAAGAAATTGAATTCATACTTTAAAGTCTTCTAAAATAAAAGTCTATCAACCCAAATTCTAAGCTTTGTGTGGAAAGTCAAAGAGCCTAGATAGCCAAAAAAAATTTGAAAACAAAGAATAAAGTTAGAGGACTCATACCACTCAGCTTTAAGACTTACTATAAAATTACAATAATCAATACAGTATGAGATTGACAAAGGGATCACCATATAGTAGCTCAATGGAAGAGAACGGAGAGTGCAGATACAGACACAGATTAATGTGCCCAATTGATTTTTGGAAATGCAAAGGCAATTTACAGGAGAAAGATACTCTTTTCAACAAATGATATTGAAACAATTGGACATCCATATGTTAAAAAAAATGATCATTGGTTTACGCTTCTCACTTTGTGCAAAAAAAAGTTAACTCAAAGTAGATTCAAGATCTTTTTACAAAAAGAAAAACTATGAAAATTTAAGAGGAAAATATGAGAGAAGATATTTGTGACCTGTGGTCACAATCATTAGACAAGACAAAGAATTATTAGACGTGACACTAAAAGAGACTCCACAAGAGACAAACTGATAAATTGGACATTATCAGAATTTAAAACTTTTTCTCTGTGAAAGATGCTGTTAAGAAGATGAAAAGACAAACTGCAGACTGGGTGAAAATGTTTGCAAATCACATATCCAATCATGGACTTGTGTCTAGAATACATATGAAGAACTCTCAAACTCACCTGTCAGAAAACAACCAATTTACAAAATGTGCAAAAATTCTTCCACAGACACTTGGTCACAGAGGGTGAATAAAAGGCAAATAAGCACATGAAAAGCTGCTCAACATCATTAGCCATTAGGGAAATTCAACGTAAAACCATGATGAAGTCTTACTAAACACCTATTTGGATGACTAAAGTAAAAAATACTGCCAATATCAAGTATGGGGTGCAGACAAACTAATTTGAACTGTCATATTTTGTTAGTACAATTGAGAATGACACAGCCACTCTGGAAAACAATTTGGCAGTTTTAAATGAATTTTACACATACTTTATATATGACATAGAGTTCCCACTCCTAGGTACTTGACCTAGAAAAAGGAAGACTTATGTTCACACGAATATTTGTTGCCATAATCTTCAAAATGGAACAATCCCAAATGTCCTTCAATTAGTGAAGAAATAAAATGTATGATACATACACAGACTGAGATACTACTCAGCAATAAAAAGAAACTACCAATACCATGCAATAAGCCAGTTTCGGAGTGGTACATACTATACGATTCCATTTATATGACATTCTCTAAAAAACAAAGTCATAGGGATGAAAACAGCTCTGTGATTGCCAGGATGAGGCAAAGAGAGGGTAAGTTGTGATTGCAAAAGGACAGCACGAGAGAATTTTGGGCAGGTGATGGAATTATTCCATATACTGATTATGGTGTTAGTTACACAAATGTATGCATATGTTAACATTCATAAAACTGTAAATCCCCAATAGTCCATTTTAATGTATGTGTAGTGGCACGCTCATGGCCACCCCAGCGTCGACCTGCTGGGCTCAGGCGATCCTTCTACCTCAGTCTTCCAAATCGCAAGAACTACAGGCGTGCGCCACCACACCCGGCTAATTTTTTTATTTATTATAGAGATGGGGTCTCACCAAGTTACCCAGGCTGTTCTCGAACCCTTAGGCTCAGGCATTCCTCTCACCTCGACCTCCCAAAGTGCTGGGATTATAGGTGTGAGCCACTGCTCCCAGCCTTAAAAATTTTTTTTAAAAACCTGGTGCTATCACCTGCCATGGAGGAAGATGCAAATGATGCTTCTCCTCTGAAAACATCTTAGCAAGAGAAAAATGTTATTTAACTAATAGCAAACATTTACTGAGCACCTTAGCAAGCACTACAATGTTACTTTATTTTATCTAACTTAATCCTTCTAATAACATTAAGATATTTATGTTATAATATCCCCATTTTGCAGATGGAAGAAACTGCTGCCCAGGTGAGAGGGCTTGCCCAAATCCATAGCTAGGAAGTAAGGCACCTGGTGTCTGAACACAAGTCTCATCAACTATGGAGTCTTGAGTTCTGTATCAACCACCATCTACTGCTTCTGGGGTTCCAGTATTCTGCTTTTCTTGTTTTAAAATCCTACGTATTTACTAAGTATGGCTTTGCCAGAGAAAAACATCATCTCTGCTCTGCAAATAAGCATTCTCCTCGCCACTGACCTGTAGTCAGTGAGAAATGCTGACTCTTAGGCTGAGAAAATTCTCCATATTGATTTTACTTGTTTTCTTCTCTAATACAGCTGTTAACTTCTTTTAAACAATGTAATTCATCATGAGACAGTCAAACCGTGGTTTTATTGATGCAACAATTAATTAGTTGGCTGCCCAGTCCTGCAAAGTTTGTTCCAGATGAATGACTGGCCAGGCTCGGGAGCCATAATGCAAATCTAGTGGACACATTGGACATATAGCTGACTTAATCACACTTGCAAAGTTGCTGGGGGTGTGTCCCCCCTTACCTCCAGGCTGGCTGATGACTGAGCTGATCTGAGAGCTGTTGCAGCAGCTGCCCCTACAGCACCAAAGCTGGGGGCTGGTCATTCCTGGCCTTTTCCAGGGTGGCTCCCTGGGCCCGTGGAGGAAAAGGTTGGCTTATTAAGTTTGGGGGTCCCTTCATACTGGAGTAAGGTTGTGCTGTGTAGCAGATAAATGCATGGGGCTTGGTGGTCAGACTGCTTGGGGTGCACTGCTTGTCCCTCACTCACTAAACAATGGACCAACTTATAACAACTTTATTTAAGAGATAACTTACATACCATACAACTCACTGTTTATAAGTGTACAATACACGAGATCTGACAATTAAGTGCACAAACTCATCCTAGAAAAAGTGTTCCATACCTCAGTGGTGAATATCACTATAGTCACCTTTGAAGCACTCCTCTTGGGAAGCTATGTACCATGTCAGCATCTATTTCACCTGTCAAAGCAATTTTGGAACCCTTTTTTCTCAAATGGCCATTGGTGCTGTTGTCTTATTACCCTTGATTTCCTGAATAGCATCAAATGTCTTCCTTTCAATATTTCTTTTATCTTTGGGTAAATAAAAAAGTCATTGGGGCCAGATCAAGTGAGTAGGGAAGATGTCCCAATACAGTTATTTGTACAGTGCTGCTAACGTAAGCACACAATGGCAATTAGTGAACTTAATTGTCAGACCACAACAAATAACGATGACAGCTCTGATGAACATTCCAGAAAAAGAGATCCCAAACTGCTTTGACGGGTGGACTAGGGGCTTGTGCTGGTGCATAGCTTCCCAAGGGGAGTACCTCAAATGTGACCCTAGTGATATCCAGCAATGAGGTATGTAGCAGTTTTTCTAGGATGATTTGCAAGCCTAGTTGTCAGACCCTGTATGTTCAATATATTTACAGAGTTGTGCAACTATCACCACACTCTAATTTTAGAATATTTCTCTCATCCGAAAAACACACCTCAGCCCCATTTGCAATCCCCACCCTATCCCTTAAGCGACTACTAATCTCCTTTTTTTTCAAAAATTTCTTTTCTGAATAATTAATATTGATAGAATTGTTCAGTTGTGGTCTTTTTGTGCCCAACTTTTTTCTCTTAGCATATCTTAAGGTTCATCCACATTGTAGCATGTATCATTACTTTACTCCTTTGTATAGTGGAATAATATTCCATTGTATTGACATACCACATTTTGTTTGTCCAATCACCAGTTGATGGACATTTGCTTGTTCCCACTTTTTGGTTATTATGAATAACACTGCCATAAACATTCCTATGCAAGTTTTTGTGTGGTCACTTGTTTTTGGTTCCCCTGGGTATCTATCTAGGAGCGGAGTTGTGTCATTTGGTGATCCTATGTTTAACGTTTTGAGAAAGTGCCACGCTGTTTTTCAAAGGGGTGATGTCATTTTACTTCCCTGCCAACAATGTGTGGAGGGGTCCAACTTCTCCACACCCTCCCCTGTACTTGGTATTGTCTTTTGGATTGCAACCATCCTTGTGGGTGTAAGGTGGTATCTCACTGCGGTTTTGATTGACTTTTTTTTGATGGCGAATGATGCGGAACGTCTTTGCATGTGCTTTTGGGTCATCTTCGGAAAAATGCTTCTTAAATCTTTTGCTCACTTTTAAATCAAATGATTTGTCTTCATATTACTGATTTTTAAGAATTCTGAATGGCCAGGTTATTCAATGCAAGCTCCTATAAACTGGCTGTTCAAACCTTCAGTCTCAGTGCCTGTAGGCTGCGTACCAGTGTTTCATGACAGGAGACACATGCTCTTGTTTTTATCTTGTCTGGGTTTTCTTGTTGTTTGTTTTTTAGTAATTCATTCCCATCAGAGAAGGGAGTTGATGCAATGCACCTGCTGCCTTGAGGGAGTAAAATGCAAGACACAACAGCCTTAGAGAAGAATTGGCTTTTCTTCAACTCAGACTTTTCAGTGCTCACTTTCAAAAGACAAATTTCTCCTCCTCTACTTCCCACTCTTTGAAATATTTTTCTCATCCTCCTTCCCACATTAAAAAAAATCTTAAATTTGGAAGCAAAATTTCAGATTCTTAAGCCCGGCTAAAAGTCATCAAGGTATATCAGAAAGAGACAAACCTGGAGCTCAACTGCTCTGTGTCTGAATTCCAACTGCACCGTTTTCTAGCTGTGTGTCTCCAAGCAAGTTACCTAACCTCTCTGAGCCTAGCTTATTTTTAACTATCAAAGAGAAAATAAAACTTAAGTTAGTGTTGAAATGAGGAAGAACACTCAGCAACGTGATGAGCAAGTGAAGTGATCCCCTCATGAGTGTACTAAGCATTCAATAAAACAATTTCCTCAGCTCTTTTCTCATTTAACCTCATAGCAACTTTGGGAAGTTAGAACATTGACTTTACTGGTGCTAAAACAGAGACTCAGAGAGGTGAATCCCTTCCCGCAGATAACACAGCCAGTGAAGGGCAGGGGGAGATTCAAACCCAAACCTGACTCTGCAGAGCCTGTGTGAGTTGCAGATAGAGGGACCCCACTGGAAGCTCTCACCTGATTAGAGTAAGTTAGAGAAAATACCAAAATCAAAGTGAGCACGTCTCCATATGGCTATTTGTCTATGATTGTGTACTTTGTGTGGCTGATTTAGCTTCTGAGCAAAGGCACTAAGCTGGGTACAGAGGATAATGATAAACAAGACCAGAGGTAGTTTCTGCTCTTAGCCACGAAGGAAATGACCGTGCAGGTGGTTATTTTATTGCACGCCGTGCTCATTGTCTGGGCTTAAATTCCAGCCCCACAGTTATCGACTCAGATTCTCTAAGCGTAGGTTTCGCCCTCTGCACACGGGGTCAGTTAATTCCTGCCTCGCTGACTGGACTGTGGAGGAGCCTGCGGATGTCAGCGTGTGGTGGTCCTGCTCTGAGACTGGCACCCACTTAAGGGCTGCAGTGGTCACCTTTGTCTTTGCTTGCAAACACTCGGAGCTGGCCTCTGTGGCTGTGGGGTCGAGGGCAGCCTCCTCTTCTCCAGCTGCGGTGGCCCACGCAGCTTGGGGATGCAGGCCTGTGTGTCTTCTTTCAAAGGAAAACCAGAACTGATGAGCACATATTGAGAATACCGCACCTCCGCCAGGAGCTGCAGAGAGATTGCTGCGCACATGATCAGATTTCCAAGCAAGTCACGTAAGAACGGGCCACGCTGGGGTTCAGCATTCCTGCTGCAGAGGAGAGAAAACCTGATGCCAGCTGGGGAGACCACGATTAATTATATTACAAAACTCTTTCTGAATAAACCAGGGCAATTGCTCTTGCAGTTGTGTTTAACGGGAGGATAGTGGGATGAATGCATTGAAAATTCCTTTGCTCTGTCTCTCTGCTTACAGCTGGGAATTTAATTTGACTCTGATGCTTGGTTCAGAGGGTGAAAAAGCCATGAATGAGGACGTAGACATCTGAGATGAAAGATACTCGTGCTGCCGCTGTAGAACAGGTATAAGCCCAAACCTTTTAGCGTGGCTTCTGAAGACCTTAACCACAAAGCCAATTGATTTGTCTCCTGCAGTTGTTATCATCAGAGAGCTGGAGATTGGTTGTCTGAGTTCACATCCATGCTCAGCCTCTACACCTGTGACCTTAGGCAAGCGACCTGGGCCCTCAGAGCCTCATCTTCCTTGTCTGAGTCAAGAAGCTAAAACAACTGACTCATAGGTTTATGCAGAGGATAGAGTGGTTGAAAGTCCATAAAGTGATCAGCACAAGATTGACACACAACAAGGTTTCTCAAGCTCAGCACCACTGGCCTGGGAGGAGGACTGGCCTTGGGAGGTGGGTTGGCCTTGGGAGAGGGGCTGGCCTTAGGAGGGGAGTCTGACCTTGGGAGGGGGACTGGCCTTGGGAGGGAGGCTGGCCTTGGGAGGGGGACTGGCTTGAGAGGGGGACTGCCCTTGGGACGGGGGCTGGCCTAGGGAGGGAGGCTGGCCTTGGGAGGGAGGCTGGTTTGGGAGGGGGACTGGCCTTGGGAGAGGGGCTGGCCTTGGGAGGGGGACTGGCCTTGGGAGGGGTGCTGGCTTGCGAGGAGGACTGGCCTTGGGAGGGGTCTGGCCTTGGGAGGGGGGCTGACCTTGGGAGGGGTGCTGGCTTGGGAGGGGGACTGACTTGGGAGGGGGCCTGGTCTTGGAAGGGGGCTATCCTTGCGTGAGGTGCTGTCCTTGGGAGGAGGGCTGTCCTTGGGACAGTGGCTGCCCTTGGGAGGGGGCCTGGCCTTAAGAGGGTGGCTGCCCTTGGGAGGGGGCTCTCCTGTGTGCTGTGGGATATTTGGAAGCATCCCTGGTCTCTAGCCCTGATGTAGTTTGGAAGTTGTGTTCATGTTGAAATGTGACCTCCAGTACTAGAAGTGGCGCCCAGTGGGAGGTGCGTGGGCCACGGTGGCGGATCCTTGTATGAGTGAGCAATGAGTGAGTTCTCCCTTTGTTAGTTCACACAAGAACTGGCACCTTCTCCTCCTCCTGCTGCTTGTGCTCTCACCAAGTAACACATCTGCTTCCCCTTCACCTTCTGCCATGAGAGGAAGCTTCCTGAGGCCTCACCAGAAGCTGAGCTGGCGCCAGCACCATGCACAACTGTGAACCACATAAACCTTTTTTCTTTATAAATTACTCAGCCTCAGGAATTTCTTTATAGCCATGCAGGGCAGACTAATACAAGCCAGTAGCATACCACAGTTGTGGTAACTTAAAATGTCTCCAGAGCTTAGCAAATGTGGATCCTGGAAAAAGAGACCAAATCACCCTGATTGAAAACCACTGGCACACAATAAGTGCTCAGTGGGGTTGTCATCACTTAAACCTTACACTTAAATCTAGCGACTTGGAGGTCCCTGGACTGGCATGTGTTTTCACCTTCCCTTCCTCCTCCAAAGCCCCCCTGCCTTCTTTTCCTGAGTATTCCTCATTCTTCAAAACTCAATACAAGCAACACCGCCTCGAAGAAGCCTGTTTTTCCTCCTCTCCCCACCCCAAAGCTCTATTTCTGGGCCCACAGAGCACCTGTGCTTTATTCATTCATTCAAAACATACCATGTCATGCACACAGCTGACACTCAAAAAAGCATGTATTCACACAGAATTGTCACTGTGTGATTGTGTCTCTCTTCCACACAGAACTGTGATCCTCAGAGGTCAGAGGTGCTGGTGCATAGTAACTGCTCATTGAATAATCAATGCAGGGAGAGGGCCAGCGAGGAGTTAACAGCTGGTGTCCTTCCCAGGAGGACAAGAGGAGCAACCCAGGCGTCAAGACTTCTCCCTCCTGCTTTCTTCTGGTTCCCCAGGACACAGCCCAGAAGCAGCAGGAGCTGTGCCAGACTCACTAAATAAGAACCCCTCTTTAAAAACATCATTAGAAACCCATTTACTGCAAGCCACCAAAACCGCATGAGGCAGAGAACATCGGCCCATCCCCAACTGTCTTTCTCTTGTTCCAGTTGCTTTCTTCTTTTGTCTTTTTTTTCCCTCGTGTTTTGCTGATTCTCTTCATTTTCAGAGAATTATTTCCACTGCTACTTGCCGCCAAGTCCCCAAACAATCATGCACACATATTTGTGTGTTGCTCAAGGCAAGAAGCATGCCTTTGCTGCTGTGTCCATGTCCTGCAGTGTGCAGGGTTTGGGATTGCAGTACCCCAAGTTGCTGGAGCCCAGCCTTGATCATGCATTAACGTCCAACTGTTGGACTTACTTTTTTCTCTGTGTTAAGAAATGCACACAGGGGTTTTTAATAGAGTTAAATAGCTGTGTTTTATATAACGTTCTGTCTCCCATTCCCAATTCTAATCAGTGCTGTAGACTGACTCTGAAAATAACTTTTTAAAACTTATTTGAAAATGAGCTTAAACGTGACTTTTTAAAAGTCATTTTCCATCCATTCAAAATTGTATAAATTTCTCGCAGGGAGACTATTCAATGTCTGAGCTTCTGTCACTATTCTTCCCATGTTTAGAAAAAGGAGGAAAAGTAAAGAGACAATAATACTGGGGACCCGCCGTGTGTCTCGCCCTTTGGGAGATATCCTCACAAGCCGAAGACTCTTGGGTACAGAGAAGTTAAGCCACTTTCTGACAGTAGCACTGCTAGTGGTGACGGAGACAGATTCGTAACAGAGCCAGTTTCTGGACGATTCGAATACTGTCATTTCCTCTGTCTTGTTGCCTTGGGAGGGAGGCTGGCCTTGGGAAGGGAACTGGCCTATTTGAGCCTTGATAATATACTAATATCAGCAACAAAGACCCATCACGGGCAGGAGCCATGGAAGTTCTTTCCAATCTGCCTGTTCCAAAGGGAGATTCTCATTTCCATCCTCCGAAGACTGCTCTGAGGTTCAAAGCCCACACATTTATGTTAGCTCAGCCAGGCCCCCAGAAAGCACTTCATCGTGATTAGCGGGTGTTATTATTTCTTCCTTCCAAACATATCCGTTTTCTGTTCCTTTCTCCGGGTCCTGCCTGCCATGGAATGTTTCTAACGGAGTTCTTTGAGGACTGGGCCCACATTCAAGCCTATCCCTGGCTTCCAGCGTGATGTCCAGACCTGACCCCAGCAAGGGCTGGTTGAATCAAGCTGTGGCCGTGGCAGCCGCTGAATGAGTAAAGGTTGCATTAGCACATCTCTTATTCTGCAGAGCAATCCAACGCCCTGGGCTGTTACAAATGCACCTTTAAGGACCCTAATGGATCATGCTAATGGCAGAGATATGAGACACCAGAGCCGACTGCGGGGAAATATTTAAGGGTAGATGGAAATGTTTGCCTCCTCAAGTTATATGAGAAGGAGAATTATGTCTTCTTTTTGCACATTGGAACGGTTATGTATATTTAAGTTAGGCTTTCTAACCTTTTGTTTTCAAGTGCTAACAATCTGTGATGTGATCAGTGCTGTGAAGGATAGAAGAATGACTAAAGCATACCCTTCCTTCAGGAGAAATGAGGTTTATGTTCAGAGAAATAACATTTTGAGCACCAACCTGTGGGTCTCCTTGCTTCGGGCACATGAAGACTTTTAACTTCTGGCCCCTGGTGGGGTCCTATGCTTTGATAATTTAAAAAAAAATTTTTTTTTGTAGAGACAGGATCTCACTGTGTTGCCCAGGCTGGTCTCAAACTCTTGGTCTGATGCTTGCCAATGGCTTGTGGGCACAAGTGTCCCACTTCATTTCTGAGTGGTGAGACCCTCTGGAGATCTTTCTTCTCTAGCCCTGCCATCAGCACTCAGTAGTGTCATTTTTCCATCAACCTGGAGCTGCAAGTGATTAAAATGCGCAGAACTCTCCTGCTAACTTACCATGGACACACAGCATGTGAAAGAAGAAACATTCATTTTGGGCCACTGAGTTTGGGGGAATTGGGATTAATTTGGGGGGATTAGGGGTTATATCTGCAATATAACCTGCTCTATCCTGACTCATATAAAATGGCCATATACTGGGTCCTTGCTATGCCCCAGGCACTGTTAACTGCATTATAAAAATTTATTTGGCATTAAAAATAATTTTTTTAGAGACAGAATCTTTTTCTGTCATCCAGGTTGGAGTGCAGGGATGCAGTCATAACTCACTGCAACCTCCAACTCCTGGACTCAAATGATCCTTCCATCTCAGCCTCCTAAGTAGCTAGGTCTACAGGTGTGTATCACTGTGCTTAGATAATTTGTTTAAAAAAATTTTTTTTGTGGATTCAGGTTCTCACTGTATTGCCCAGGCTGGTCTTGAACTCCTGGCCTCAAGCAGTCCTCCTGCCTCAGCCTCCCAAAGCACTGGAATGACAGATGTGAGCCATCATGCCCAGCCCCATCTGCATGTTTCTAATGGAGCTTTGAAAAGTTGAGTAGCTCAGGGTCACCATGATAGGAAGTAGAGGAGTCAGGATGGACCCAGGCAGTCTGACTCCCAGGTCCTTGTTCTTTACTTCTGTAGATGCCATGTTGATGCCTCTCACACAAATCGGTGGTATAAGAAGGGCATAAACAGAGACACCAGGAATCAGGAAGAGGGAACAATAAACCAGCTGGGTAGGAACAGCAATGGCTTTGTGGGGTAGTGATACTGGGTGGCTGCCCTTTGAAGTATAGGTGGGAGTCTGTGGCAGACAGACTCTAAGGTGGTCCCAAGATTCTAGCCTCGTGGTGTCCACAACCCATGCCATTTCCTCTGCTTGTATGTAGGAGGTTGTAAGTGTGTATCCTAGGTAATAGAATACAGCAAGGCTGAAGGGATTTTACAATGTAACTAAGGTCTCAAATAATTTCTTATTTGAGCTTATTAAAAGGGACATTATCCTAGGTAGACCTGACTTAATAAGGTGAAAGTCCTTAAAAAGGGGTTGGGTTCTCCCTGAGGTGAGAATTCTTCCTTCCTGGCTGACGAATGAATGAAGTAACAGCCATGAGAAGAAATCCTACACTGTGGGCAGCCTCTAGGAAGGACAGGTAGCCTCCAGTGAACAGCAGAACAAGCCAGGGGCCGGGTCCTCCAGTTGCACAGAAATGCATTCTACTAACACCTGCATGAGCTTGGAAGTGGATTCTTCTGCAGTCAGACCCCCACATGGCAGTACAACTTGGCCAACACCTTGATCGCAGCCTCGTGAGAATCTGGATGGACAACCCAGCTAGGCTGTGTCTGGACTTCTGACCTACAGAAACTGAGAGACAATACATTCATGCTATTTCAAGCCACTCGGTTGGTGGTGAGTTGCTCTGAAGTGATAGAAACTACCACAGAGCCCAGGGTGGGAATTGGACAGTCAGATGTCCCGGGAGGTAGGATGAGGAGAGGATGGTAAGGCAGCAGCTTGGCACTTTCAGTCCAGGGTGTATGAGGACAGGGAGAAGCTTGGACCTGTTCTAGGAGGGCCTCTGAGTGCAGAATAACATTTTAGGTTGGAAATAAATCTTTGGGAACCCTTCAGCAGACACGTGATAGGATGCCAGGGAAAAGAGTGTGTTTGGGGAGATTGATCTTGAACTGGGGACATGGAGTTTGGGATATGTAGTGGGTTGAAAGGTGACACACACCCCAGAAAAGATATGTCCCCATGCTAACACCAGGAACTTGTAAACATGACATTTTGGGGGCAATAAACTTAAGGATGAGATAATCCAAGATTACCTATGTGGACCCTAAAATCCAATGACAGGTACCCTTATAAGAGTGAAGCCAACTGGGCATGGTGGACATGCTTGTAATTCCAGCACTTCGGGAGGCTGAGGCAGGAGTTTGAGGACCAGCCTGATCAACACAGAGAGATCCTGTCTTTGCCAAAAAAAAGAAAGAAAGAAAAAATTAGCCAAGCATAATGGCACATGCGTGTAGTCCCAGCTACTCAGGAGGCTGAGGCAAAAGGATCGCCTGAACCCAGGAGTTTGAGGCTGCAGAGAGCTATGATCATGCCATCACACTCCAACCTGGGCAACAGAGTGAGGACGTGTCTCAAAAAAAAAAAAAAGAATGAGGCCTAGAAGGAGATTAAACATACAGAAGAAAGAGCACATGTGGCACGGAGGGGACAAGACGATGTCAAAACAGAAGCAGAGACAGCAATGATGCATTTGCATGTCAAGGACCTCAAGGGTTGCCAGCCACCACCAGAAGCCAGAAAGAGAGAGGAGTGGGAAGGATTCTTCCTCAGGATCTGCAGAGCAGCTTGACTTCACACCTTTGGCCTCCAGAGCTATGAGACAATAAACTTCTGTTGTTTGTGTTGTGCTCATAAATCCAGAGAGAGATCACCAAAGAGCCAGCCCCAATTCAAGAACACGAGGGTTTTTTTTATTCAAGCTCGAGCCTGGGCTCGTGTTTGAAACCGACAGCGACTTCAGTGACGAGCAAGTCCAGACTCAAGTTATCACGCACATTTTATACATAGTTTTGAGGGGGTGGGGTGGTTTTACAGACTTGTGCATACAGGGTTGGATAAAAACTATGTGACGTAGTTACAGAGATTTTGATTGGTTGATTCAAGTACAATTTGCACGGGCTCCTGGCTTTGTTAATTGTGATGGACAGGTAACTGCTAACGGAGCGAAACGCTTGAGGAAGCAGGCAAGCAGGTTTGAGATAACACAAAGCCTGCCTGTCAGGAGGGTGGCTGGTGCCACTGGGCCTACTGTAATCTAGGTAAAGGA
>CAUYQG010048389.1:0-23669 GCA_963574415.1 Tarsius wallacei
TATTTTCATTTACCTTTAATATTTATACCTAAGGAAAAGAGAGTTAACTAGAGAAAGACAGAAAGATGAGAAGCTAATACAAATTTCTGTGGGCAACCCCCTCGGGTCTCCTCCCACTGTGGGAGCTTTTCTGTCCTCTCAATAAATCCTGCCTTAAAAAAAAAAAGTCTGCAAATATTCTAGAAAGGTCAATAGCCCCCAGTTCTTCACAGCACAGAACACACAAGGTCTCTCCACATGGCCACTAGGGATTCTTTTCAGAGTCACAATAGGACATGAAGAGGGCAGGAGATGGCAAAACTGAGCATCCAGAGTTAACTGAACAAATGAAATAGAAGGGAAGTGAGAAATGTATTGGAAGGGTGGCGTGCATACCTGAGAAGGAGTGGAACAGCTGAGATATACACAGTGCAAGAGAAAGACCAGAACATGACTCAAGGCAGAAGAAAAGAAGAAGCCAGAAGCAATGTTGGAGAAAAGAGTTGCCTACAAGAATCGTAAAGACTGAACTCAGGGTATGCCCACAAAGTCATCCAAACAAAAGAGGCCTTGGTGTGAGGAAGGCTCTCATTCATACCTGCAGAATGGCCTTACTTGTACATGGCAGTCAGCCACACTTGGGGTGTTCGTACCTGAGGGAATGTCTACTGGCTAGATTATCTGATTCTAAATCCCAGTCTGTCTTCTTCTTAGACATGCTGGCCTTGTTGGGGACTTGGTGATGAATTATTTTCATTATCAGATGTTGAATTACAACAACTAACATTCACTACTTCTTCCATCTCCCTATGCCCAAATAAAATGATAGCCCAGTTTTTATCTTACCCCTGAATTCATACTCAAGTGTCACCTGCATTTGGATTCTTGACCTGCACAGGCTCTACGGGTCTGTGCTTAAATATTTGGTCTTCTCCCCTTGTCCTTTTCCAAGTCAAAATGTGACTCGGTCTAACTAAAACTGCAGGGCATGCGTTCAACCAACCAAAAGCTGACACTGAGCATTAGGTACTAATTTTGACTCGGCAACAAACACAACAGCCTTGTTGAGTTCCTAGAAGTCCTTTGTGCATTTTAGTAGAACAAGTGAAACAAATACCATGCAGGACACACAGGAGGCTTCCCTGGCCTCTAAGATGCTCTGGTTATCTTGAAGTACAATGCCAAACTAGGGGCGGCACAGATATTAAGTTTTATAAAAGTGTGACTAAGAGCAGAAAGTTACCTCAAATATTCTTTATGCTATATCTGGAGTTAAGAAGAATGGACTGCAAGGGAAGGAAAGGAAGCTTACTGAATCATAACTTTCACACCCAAATCTCAGATACCCAAGGCCAACTTTTGCCTCTTAGAAAGAACTGCTTCATTGAAACATGAGAGCAGTTTTCAATGACCGCCACCCACGCACAAAGCCCTTTACACATATACAGACATATGTATTCATAAGTACAGAAGAAGGTCACAAACATACAAAAACAATGCTTTAGGACAGCTAATTGGAGAAAAGTATTGCAATACAGCTGAAAATGATCAGCTCCTTAAAACCTATGCTAAGGGACAAGAAGCATACTTCAAATACATCTCCACATCCAACTTGAGTGGAAGTCTACTCTTCAGCTCAAAACATGATTTGCAACCAAGGGAAGGCATCTGGTATTTAACATATCTACTGAAGTATACACACAATAATACCCGTGTTTTCCTCTTGCTGTTTTCCTCAGGCTGGCTCAGTGCCTAGGCATAAGCATTCCCAGGGCCTAGGGCCAAGCCTCTCGAGCAGAGCTTCCTGGTCCTCTCCTAGGATCAAATACCACGCTGCGTACAAGCGATGGTAGGTTAGGATCTTCATCCATTCTCACATGCCTACATCATTTTAGTTTATCTGAGAAAAATCACAGAAAAATCTGACAATCACGTTGCCACCAATCAGTCATCCCTCCGCAGGGCTCTTGTGTTTATCCTACTAGATTAAAATCGTGTAGCTAAACATCATGATGGCTGGCCTCTCCTAATCTCAACCACACGATGCAAGTAGTCCAACCCATTTCCTCCCGCTTTTTGAAAAGTGTGCTGATGTTTAATCTGAAACAAGGAATTCTGTAATTGAAGCTCCCTTCTAGAAGACCCACCCCAGAGCTCTCTGATGACAACTGTCAAGTTCTTTTTGGAGCCTGTTCCCCTCTGGAAGCCCATCATCTGGGGACTGTCTGAGAGAAGAAAGGTACCGAAGTAGGGAAAGGAAGGGAAAGAATCAGAGATTTCACTTTCAGCTCAGTTATTAATGTAAGAGCTTCAACAGAATGAATCAAAGCGATGAGTCTGGTGATACTTATATATTAATGTCCCATAGTATTCCATTAAAAGCTAGGAGATAAGAATTCTTTCCAATTCAATATGTGTTAAAGCAGAAGCCCCCAACTAACGGAACAACAAAAAAATCCATACTAGTCCTACTTGTGGAAGTCCTAGCACACTTCCATGTCAAATGCCCGGAGTTGCATCATCAGAGCATAATGGAATGCTGTTTGACCTGCTGACTGGCTGCACCTGTCAAAGACTGAGAAGTCATTCCCAAGGTAGACCTTTGCTCATACCTGCGGTGTACCTAGGAGTAAATGAGTAAGGGACATTTTCAAACTGACTTTAGCAACTGGAAAACCTGTCAAGATGTACAAGCATGCAGAAATGGTTTCACACTGGAGCTATGCACAGATTCAATGTACGATTATTGAATATCTCATAGTGTGCGAAACACCTGAAGGAACTGACACTAAATCATTCAAGTGGTCATGTTGCAAAAAAGAAGGTCTTCCATTAGCAAAAACAAAATGGTGATTCAATACACGAAGCCTAAATTAAAGTTCTCATCGATATCACGTCATTGTAGACTCAAACAGTGATATATGACGCAAAACTGCATCTTGAGATGCAAACATCACGTGGTTTGGGACACTTATTCTTCCACCCTCAGGCTTACTTTTAAGTACTAATTACATGGCACCATCTCTTAAGTCTAGGAAAGTTGGTTCCTCGAAGTACTGTAACATTTCCTTGATACTCCAAACATGGTAAAAACGGAAACGCTTAAAAAGGGAGATTTCAGAAATCATTGTTCGATCATAAAATGTAATCATAAAATGTAAGAGACAATACAGAGGATACCCAAAAAAATGTACACACATCTTAAGGAAGGAAAAACTACTAAAATTGTAGATGAGTACAAGTCACGTTTGACTTCTGCAATTATAAGAGGTGCTCAAAGTGGTTACCATCAGTGTTCAGAGAATTTGATTACAGCGAACTAAAAGTAACACGTAAATACTATTTCTTAAAATGGGTATACTTTTTTTGGCATCCCCCCTCCCCAGTATTTTAGAGTATGCTATACACACAAATCTATGATTTCGACATAACGCAATAAAAATGATTATATGTCCTTGTGGCTTTCGATCTACTCTCCCGCATACATTGTTCCACTTGATTATCACAATAATCCTGCACAATGTGTAAGGGAGTCAATATTGTCCACACTTTAACATAGAAGAAACTGAGGCTTGGGGAGTGCAAAGCATTAGCAATTAGTATCTTGGCCACGAAACCAGAACCCAGGCCTTCTCTCCATCAGCACTGCCCACGCTAGATGTAGAATAAAAACCAACCTCCACATCGCTTAAAGTGGACTGTGGATCCTGCGACCATCTCCCCCGCCAAAAAAAAAAAAGAAGTCGAGGAATAATAGGTAGGTTTGTTAGCAACACAAACCGTGTAGCCTATGGTTAAAAGAGTGGGCAAAGAATCTTAAACGTTTCTTCACAGCTCCATAATGCAACTATCCATGGAATTTCTGAGCAGCTGCAAGAAAACTCCAAAACAGAGCTAAACGGGGGGGAAAAAAGGGTTTTCTCAAGTTCCCCATAAAACTTTAAGAGCTCTGCTAAATCTTTCCCACTGGAATTCGCGAATCCAAGTCAAGTCACCATGCTGCACCCAGAGCCACCCACGAGAGGAGAAAACGCTGATGCACCTCCTAAGACCAGCAACTTTGGGGTGGGTCCCTGGTCCCCACTGAAATCCTCAGACTCCCTCGGGGGGCGTGGAGGTGGGTTATCCCTAAAGGTGGCGGTCAGCAGCCGGCTTTTCCACGAGCGTCGGGACTCCAGCGGGAGCGCAGCACCGCGCAGGGGCGCTCGGAGCCCGCGGGGACGGCGCGGGCCGAGGGGCGCGCGTCCCGCACGCCGCCCTCCCCGGACCCGGTGCCCGGCGCGCGCTCTCCGCCCTCCCGGGGCCGGGCCGCGCCGCGCACCTACCAGCGACAGCACTTTATAGGTGTTGGGGTCCTTGGCCGTGCGGGCGCCCGCCGCCTTCTCCAGCGGCTCCTCCCCCACGTCCATGGGGGCCAGCAGCGACGCGGCCGCCGCCGGGTCCCCGGGCGCCTCGGCGGCGTGGCCGCGGCCCGGGTCGCGGCCGTTCCCCGCCGCCGGGCCCTCCCGGGAGCCGCGCCCGCCCTCGCCGCCGCCGCCGCGCCGCCCGCCCCCCGCGCAGCCGTCGCGCTCCCTCGCTGCCCCGCGCTCCGGCCCCGCCGCCCGCCGCGCCTTTATAGGCCCCGCGCCCCGCCCCCCCGGCCGCCCCGCCCCTCGCGGTCAGACCCCGGGCCCCCGCCCCTCCGCCCCTCCGCCCCTCCGCCCCTCCGCCCCTCCGCCCCTCCGCCCCGCTCCCGCGAGGGCAAAGCCACTCAACGCCCCGGATTATTTGGCTTCCTGTCTGATTTCGGGCGCTGGGCGTGCGGGTTATTTTGGGTCCCCCACGTGGGCGTGTCTTGAGCCGCCCCCGCGCCTGCCCTCCCCGCGCCCCGGCCACCCTCCCTGCCCTTGCAGGAATCGCCCTGCGTGGCCGCGCCGCGGGGCTGGGCTGGACCTGCCGAGTGTGGTCTGCAGAGGGCATGAGATCAGGGGCCCCAAAATAGAGCGGGGGGAGGCGGAGGATGCGGCCGTCCCGGCTTCCCAAAGGCGGGAGGCGGGAGGCGCGGGGCCGACTGCGTGTTTCTGGGTGGAGAGGCAGGCGAACCCTGGGGAGGGCGACGCGGCGTTTCCCCCACGTAGAAACAGGCGAGAATTCCCTCCAAGCCCTGCCACCCACGACCTGCGCTGCTCTGCATCGTCAGCCTGGAAATGCAGGGGTCCACATGTCCTGTACACACGTACAAGGGATGTTTCGTTTTGTGTGGTTTCTAGAGTTTTGTGGCTACTGTTATTCAGGCTTTCGTTGTTGTTTCGGAGACGGGGTCTCACTTGGTCACCCAGGTTGAAATGTAGTGGCACGAGCCCCTCCTGGGCTCAAGCAGTCCTTCCGCCTCAGCCTGCCGAGTAGCTGGGACTACAGGTGCACCCCGCCATGCCTGGCTAATTTTTATTTGCTTATTATTTTTTTGTAGCTGTGAGGTCTCCCTATGTTGCCCGGGCTGGGCTTGAACTCCTGTGCTCCAGCGATTCTCCCGCCTCAGCCTGCCCAAGCACTGGAATTGCAGGCGTGAGCTGCAGCGCCTTGGAGTGAAGGTTTCAAAGTGTCAGCGTTGCCCATGCCTGAGGGTGACACTGATACTTGATTACAGTATTAAAAAGTTAACTCAATCTGAAGTACTTCGATAAGCCTTATCTTTTAACCAGGGCATGAACAGTCGGCTGTGATTCTTGGCAGGTTTTGTTTCATCTTTGATTATGGAACTTTTATATTTCTTTGCTCTTTAGTTAGCAAAACCACAAGTGTGTAGTGAAGTGAGTTTTGCCTGTCAAGGGCAGACCAATGACTCTGAACTGCTTTGCAATACATGGGACTCTTCAAAAACCAAGGAAAACACTTTTCAATTCATCCTGATGACACGAATATATACGAATGTTTAATAAATGAGAATAAAACTTTAACAGATTTAAAATATATGTTGCTCCCCTTAAAATAGTCAACTTGGTATGCTCACCTATCCTTCCATTCATTCACTGAGTAATGAATCCTTCAACTCAATCTTTGGGCCTTCAGCTATGCATATCAAGGAAAAATGAGTTAAAATGTATATTTCCCTCAAGTTACAGTCTGGTTAAAGTGGGCTAGGACAACTTGTAAGTAAACAATTAAAACCTAAGTCATACATGTATAATAGGGTCATAATAGCATAGGATATTTTGAGAGCTTGATAGGGTAATTGACATCTGGAAGAAATACAAGCCTTCCCTGAAAGCATTATTGAACTTTTTTTTAGTTCAACTTTTTTTAAACTTTTTTTTTAGGTTATCTTTGAGTCAGCTTACAAACTACCCCAAAGAAACAGGTTTTCACTATTTCATAGTCACACATATTTTTTACTCCAAACTTGGCTCCAGATTTTCCTTTGACTGTTTCCAAAAATCAGATTCAAGGACAAAAATTTGCTCCACTGAGACTGGTCAGATGGGTGTCAAAACTTTTAAAAGCAACGCAATGGAGACATTTCAAAGTGGCTTTGAACCTGTCAAAACAAGTGGAAGAAGTGTACCGTCTGCATCTCAAGTCAAGAACCACTTTAAAGACTTCCCCATTTGAAAACGTTAATGTACAGTCTGCAGGGTAACAAACATCTCAAACATCTAGAGACTGGCAGCCATAACACGTGAGGCAGTCCCCTGGAGACATGGCAAAAGGCAAACCACGTGCCCTGTTAAAAGGTGCATCACTTATTCAACAGGATTGTGTGACGCAGTATGGACAGATGGTCAGATTTTTCAAGAGAAGCAGGAAATTTAGATGTTTGTGTAAGTTCTCCAGATTGCAAAATGTTGTCTACAAAATTCAGAAAAACAATTTCTTCAAACACTTTAAAAGCCAAACAAAATGTAACACATCTGCAGGGTGGGCCTGGCACACAGGCCACCAGGATGTGGCCTCTGCCTAATGCTCATACCTCACCTGTGCCAGTTGGGACTTTTATGGGTAATTATAAAAACCCAACTGGAAATCTAAAATCAGAAGAATAAAAATGGGTCAAGTATGCCACTCATATGGTTTAGCTAGAGACAACGCAGGGCCTGTAATGAAGTCTTGCCTCTGTCTTGTTTATTCTAGAGGGTCTAAGGGACAGTTTCACACTCCAAAGTACAACAAGGTCATGAGACATAAAACTACAACACAACTTCTGCAGTTGGTGCAAAGGTAAACAGTGAATGTTTCTTCCTTAATCCTAAATCATTCTGCTTTAGTGATTAAGGACTCTAATCCAGTTTAGCAATAAAGATGACAGTTTTGTAAGTTTATAAGTTTTGTAAGATTCCTTGAGGACAACCCCCTCAGGTCCCCTCCCACTGTGGGAGCTTTTCTGTCTTCTCAATAAATCCTGCTTTCAAAAAAAAAAGATTCCTTGGGTTTTATTGTAACACTTAAGTATTTAAAACTTTCTCCCTTGGTGCCTGAAACTTTAACTGTAGATAAGGCCAAAACATAACAAAACCAATTTATTTATGTTTAAACTATGATTTCTCAACGTTGAGAAACAGCTCATCTTAGCTTTTAAAAATTGAAATATGGGGCCAGGTGCAATGACTCAAACCTGTAATTCCAGCACTTTGGGAGATTGAGGCGAGAGGATTCCCTGAGCCCAGGGATTTGAGACTAGCCTGGGAAACTTGGTGAGACCTTGTCTCTATCAAAAAAATTAGCGTAGTAGTGTGCACCTATAGTTCTGGCTACTTGGAAGGTTGAGGCAGAAGGATCGCTTGAGCCCAGCAGGTCGATGCTGGGTTGGCTATGAGTGTGAGTCTGCACTCCAGCCTGGGCGACAGAGTGAGACTCCAACTGCAAAAAAAAAGAAAAAGGAAAAAAAAGAAATATGCTGTAAAGGCAATTATTTTAGCATCTGCTCCAGAGTTTATCCAGCTTTCTTCAGTTCATCAGTAAAACACAAAAGACATCTAGCCACGTCCAAGAAGAAAAGAAACCCAGCCAGGCTCGGTGGCTTAGCCTGTAATCCCCGTGCCTTTGGGAGGCTGAGGTGAGTGGATTGCCTGAGCCCGCGGGTTTGAGACCCGCCTGGGCAACTTGGCGAGACCTCATCTCTACAATAAATCAAAAATTAGCTGGGCGTGGTAGCGCGCACCTGTAGTTCCAGCTACTTGGAAGACTGAGGCAGAAGGATTGCCGGAGTCCAGCAGGTCGAGGCTGCGGTAGCCAGGAACGGCCACTGCACTCCAGTCTGGGCGAAAGTGAGACTCCAACTCAAAAAAAAAAAAAAAAGAAAAAGAAAAACAGCAGAAGCACTAAAAGACATCAAAATTGAGTTCAAAAACTCTTTTGAGTAGTGGAAAAAGCGTCTCAATAGGTGTACTGCTTCAAACAGAGAGTACTTTGAAAGTGACTGGAGTTTAAACATGTAAGAATAAATACACAATTTTTTATAAATAAATTCTGTTGAGCCCAGGGTTCGAAACCAGCCTGGGCAACTTGGCAAGACCTCGTTTTTACAATAAATCAAAAAATTAGCTGGGTGTGGTGGCGTGCGCCTGTAGTTCCAGCTACTTGGAAGGCTGAAGCGGAAGGATCGCCTGAGCCCAGCAGATTGAGGCTGCGGTAGCTGTGAGCATGCCACTGTACTCCAGCCCGGGCGACAGAGTGAGACTCTGACTCAAAAACAATTAAAATAGCCGGGCTCGGTGGCTCAGCCTGTAATCCCGCGCCTTTGGGATGCTGAGGTGAGTGGATTGCCTTAGCCCGCGGGTTCGAGACCCGCTTGGGCAAGCGAGACCTCATCTCTACAATAAATCAAAAAATTAGCCGGGTGTGGTAGCGCGCGCCTGCAGTTCCAGCTACTTGGAAGGCTGAGGTGGAAGGATCGCCGAAGCCCAGTGGGTCGAGGCTGCGGTGGCCGGGAGCGGCCACTGCACTCCAGTCTGGGCGACAGAGTGAGACTCCAACTCAAAAAAAAAAAAAAAAGTCACAACTAGCTCAGGATCACAGAAATTATTCAATTTATGTACTAAACTTATCTATTTTATAAAATTTATCTATATTTTTGTTAGAAAATCCTACATGCTATCCTATACTATAAAAGTTTCGATATTCCTTATAAAGCATTTCACTAAAAGATACTCTCAAAGTTAAGATTACTTTATTTGTGTCTATAAAATGTTCATGAGAAGGGAAGACTTAAATACGGAATTTCACTTTAAAGGCATTTCAGGAATTCATATGACATATACCACTGAGCTATTTGTCTGTATGAGAGCTTAACTACCATACTGAATAAATACCTAAAAACTTGATCAAGGTTTACTTTTGCTATTTTTAGATATTAATTCCTATCATCAGTTCTTGAATTTTTAATGCTATTCTACAGCAAAATGTACTGGTGTCAACACTTTCTTCACAAATTCCCTTTACTATTTTTAATTTGGCTTTAATTTATATCAAAATTATATATTTTTTTACATAGTTTGATATATACCTTCATAGTTATATAAATCTTTCGCTTCATTTTTCACTTCCTAAAGGCAACATTTTCAACTCTTTCAACTTATTTGGTGTCTACCTATCTTTCCTATTAACAGGTTTGACTCATTACAACACTTAATTTCAAACATAGACTTAATTTCAAACATGACTTCTCACTATGAAAAATGAAGCTGCAGGTTTCTTTCCAGAACACACAAAGGTACTCCCTAACACTCTCCTCCCAACCATTCTAATACAGACATATGTTATGCTTTCCCCTAAAACAATTATTATAACTATATAAACCCTTTTAATAGCTGAGTCATGGAACATACCATGATTTAAATTAAAAACACAAAAACTTTCAGTTAAAATAATTGTGTCCACTCCCATCTACTTATTTTCTATGTTATCATTAATTAAACTCCAAATACTTTTCCAGTTGCATAAATCCCCTCTCAAAATGTTCACACTCCTTAGATATCCTATGATTGCACCTGCTTTCTGATTATCTTCTAGTCTAGATTGACCATCTGCTGCCCAAGGCCACCTTGGGCTTTCCTTATAATGTGGTGGTATTCCTTTCATACCTCCCCTAGCAGACCCCCTGATTCCTAGATCCTATGTCTTTCACTTTTACTACCTAGTTCTGGAGAAACACGAGTCCTAGTAGTTTCCTAAGAAAAAAAGACCCAGGAAGTACATTTCTGAAAATCTAGAATGTGGAAAAATGTATTTACTCTATGCTCACACAAAAGAGTGTGCCTGGATACAGAATTATAATTTCCCTCAGTCCACTGTCTTCTAGCTTCCAGTGTTTATTCTGAGAAATCGATGCCATTCTGATTAGTAAGAAACTGCTTTCTTTCGTCTTTTTTTTTAATTTCCAGAAATGCTTAAAATTTTTACCTTTAGCCCCATATATACTAAAATTCTCCAAATGAACTGTCTTAAAATAGGTCTGTTTTTACTTATTATCCTGAATTTTGGTGAGTCTTTTTGATAAGGAAATTTATGTCCTTCATGTTTATGAAAGTTTTTTTGTTGTTATTAAGGATTTACTCCCATTTTCTTTCTGAAATTTCTCTTATCATCCCTTCTGGACTGGTCTTCTAATTTTTTCATTTCATTTTATAAATTTACTTGTTTGTTCTACTTTCTGACAAATTTCTTTACCCTTATCAGCCAAATTTTCCATTGAATTAAGTTTCCAAGAGTTTTTTTTAGTTCTTTGACCATTCCTTTTTTATAGCAGCACCTGGTTCTTGTTTTAAGTTTGTCATATCTATTATTATCCCTTTGAGAATATTAAAATAGTCTGTTTTCTTCAAGCAGCATTTTCTGGGTTGTTTGTTTTGATCTCCATCTTTTAAATTAAGAAGTTTCCCTGAGATGTCTAATGAGAAGGGTACCAAAAACTGACTAGGAACTTATGTGCCTGAGTGGAGCTTGTGGATTGTGGGATTAAAGGGTGATATAACAGGGCTACTTTGTTAGCAAACAATCTATATTAGTATTTTCAATCTTTTTGGGGGGTCTTCAACAGATATTTCCAGTCTCCTGGATGAAAAAGTAAAATCCCGGTTGTCAATACTCTGGGGTCTGCATGGGAAAGAAGAATGTGTGTTTGAAAATTTATTTTATAACCTTCTTCACTTATTAGCCTCACAAAGGTTCACTTACGTCTGCTGACTTAGTACAGTACTTCTGCCCTCCAATGTTTCAAGCAGAACACCTCCACTTCCAGAGAAGAAACCCTTAGGCAGAACAGCAGTTCTGGCTGCAGGGAAGGGAATTAGGAATTCATTTTTCATACTGGCTTTCAATTAATCTTGCTGTTTACAGTGTCACCTTCACCACCACTTCCAACAGTATCTGATGCTGCCTATGCAGAGGTTGGATTTTTTCCCAACAACAGGCCAGAATCCAATTCTCTTGGGTTTGCTAAGTGACACGCACAACCATCCTCAGATGACTGCAGCCCCCACCAATAGCTTGACTGAAACCTCATGGGGACCATGAGTGCTCACTCAGTAGACGCACTGAGCTAAGCCACTTCCAGATTCCTGATGCTCAGAAACTGCGTGAGATAAATTTTGGAGTAATTTGATGCATAGCAATAAATGCTTAATAAACAAGGAAAAACTATAAAAACCATTCACAAGAATTAAGGTAGACCTACATATTTAGACCATATGCTCCACAAAGTATGGGCTTTTGTTTTGCTTATCAGTGTATTGACAGCACCTAGCACAGAGCCTGACACAGACAAGGGGTTTAAAAAATATTTGTTGTTGTTTGAGTTGGGGTCTCACCCTGCTTCCCAGGATATAATGCAGGGGCAGAATCATGGCTCATCAGAGCCTTGAACTCCTGGGCCCAGGCAATCTTTCCACCTCAGCCTCCTGAGTTGCTGGAATTACGGGCATGCCACCATGCTTAGCTAGTTTTTAAATTTTTGTTTAGAGATAAGATCTCGCTATGTTGCCCAGGGCTGGTCTCGAACTCCCTGGGCTCAAGGAACCCTCTTGCCTTGGGCCAACCTCCCAAAGTACTGGGATTACAGGTATGAGCTACATTGTCTAAATATTTGTTGATTAAATATTTAGTGAATGTGTGAATCTATACTTGTACTGATATGGAAATAGGGCCAAGTTTTTAAAGAAGCAACTCAGCTGGGCACAGTGGCTCAGCCTATAATCCCAGCACTTTGGGAGGCCCAAGCGAGAGGATTGCCTGAGTGCAGGGGTTCGACACCAGCCTGGGGCAACTTGGTGAGACCTCGTCTCTACAATAAATCACAAAAACTAGCCAGGCATGGTGGTATGCATCTGTAGTTCCAGTTACTTGGAAGGCTGAGGTGGAAGGATTGCCAGAGCACAGCAAGTCGAGGCTGCGATGGCCGTGAGCGTGCCACTGCACTCCAGCCTGGGCAACAGAGTAAGACTCCAACGCATGGGGTGGGGTGGGGGGGTGGGGGGGGGAAGCAACTGAAAAACAGTATGCAGAATGTGATTCTACTTTCTGAAAATGACTCTACAAGTTTATGCAAAATAATAAATTATGTAGCTGCTCTATCCTCTTACCTACTTTTATCTCTCCTCATAGAACTTGTCACTATAAGTTTTTTACATAAGGCTACTAAGGCTACTGGGTGTCTTCCTGCTGAAATACAAGCTTTCACAACAACAGTCTTGAACTCCCTTGTCCTGCTGCATATACAGTGCCCTAGACAGTGCCTAGAGCAGTGCTCTCAAGTATTTGCTACTGGAATAATATACAGACACCAATCTGGGTGGTAAGCTTAAGAAGTAGTAATACTTCTGTATGATGTAAATATTACATTTGTCTTAATCTTGTGATTAGAAACAATTTTAAGATTGAGAAAAAATAAACATAATCAATCCATATAGTGGACTATGAAACACTTTTCTAAATTTTATCCTAAGTTATCTGCAAATATTTCTAATTTACTATTCAACAAATATTCCGTAAGCAGTTTTGTTCAGCATAAGGCCACTGATTCTTAACTTTTCCAAAACAGGGATCACATCCATGTGTTTCAGTGTTTTCTGTTCTAAGTAAAATTTATCCTTCTCAAACTAAATGTCAGTGCTTTTGTTCTAAACAAAATGTATCTTCTTCAAAATAAATTTATTCATGAGCCAAGAGGTAAAATCAAGAATATTATGTAGTTACTTACATAAAAAGAGAAAAACTCCTGTCATGCCCCACCCTCTCTGCTTAGGGTGAGGTATCCCAGGTTGTGGGCATGCTCTGTACTCAGCTGCCTCTGCTAACAATATTATCAGGACACAGAACTCCAGAACCATAAAGGAGGAGCCTAGTCAATTTTACCATTTGCCCCAGTGACTCCTGGGTCCTCACCTGTACCTTTCTTCCTTCCCTGGCATCTGGTCCAAGGAAAGTCAACATGCTGAGTTGCCACTCCCAGGGTGAGTTTCCACTGCTTGGGAGTTGGTAATTGCCAAGACTGAGTGCCCAAAATGTGATCGTAACCAAAGTAGACCCTGAGCAGCAATGAAGGAGGAAGGTACTGTGGGGGGACTCAATCTCCATGACTCATACTAATAGCTTCTCGAGTTGTACCTGTGGGCCCCATAAAAGTGGAGGGCTGGATTTGGCCAGAGACCAGATTATCCCAGTAGCAGAAATTCATGAATATCCCCAAATAGGTACAAACTGCCACAGTACTGATTAATGAGAATCGTAAATAGAACTCTAATTTGTAACAGCCATACTTCACCTTCAACTATAATGCCCTCCTTTCTAGTATTTAGGCATGGTCTCTTTGTCTTACTAAAACCACTGAAACATTATATGCAAAATTTCAAAGCCTACTATGAATGAAGACCTGGTTAATAAAAAAGAAAATCTAGAAAAATTTTGTGACTTACATTAAAATAAGAGTAAAAAAATTTAACGACTGATTGGGTTATTACTGGCTTCAAACTTGGATAACTGGGATAGAGAGTAAGACTGTTGTCTTGTCATAACCACAATCCCACAGTTATCATCTCTCTACTGTACTGGCTAATCTGTCTTCATTGTCCTCACCCCTGCAGTCAGCTGACCAATCTTTGTCTCTTCCATTTTATAAAGGAAAAAAAAAAAAAAAAAAACTACCCCTCAGTTCTTATGTTTTCTTGCTTCAAATATTCCTCCTTTACTTTGTATTCACAGGGAGTTTTTTCTACATTAGTTCTCACTTTTTCAAAGAGTTTTAAAATCACATTTCCTCCCCTCTCACTCACCTCTAACTCACAGTGATCTGAGCACCACTTTGTTATAGGTCACTATTTCCCTGAGACCACTTTGTTATAGGTCAACAATAAATAACCTCTTCATAATTAAATTCAATGGGTATGCCTTTAAATTCTTATCTTACTTAAATTTTTCAGTAGCTTTTGACCTTGTTAACGATTTCTTCCAGAAGCATTTACCAGCCAAGGCTTTTGCCCAAATGCTCACTCACTCAAAATCATTTAAGCAGGCACAAATTCACTTATATAACAACTATTTATTGAGCGCCTGCTACATGGCAAGTACAGTTTTAAGCACATGGAATGTAGAAACAGACAAAATTAGGTCAGGTGCAGTGGCTCATACCTATAATCCCAGCACTTTGGGATGCCACGGTGAGAGGACTGCCTGAGCCCACAGGCTCAAGACCAGCCTGGGCAACTTGGTAAGACCTCATCTCTACAATAAAAAAGAAAAGAAAAAATAGCCGGCCATGGTGGCACATGCCTGTAGTTCCAGCTACTTGAAAGGCTGGGGTGGAAGGATTGCCTGAGCCCAGCAGGTGGAGGCTGCGGTGGCCATGAGCATGCCACTGCCCTCCAGCCTAGGCAACAGCCTTTTAGTCCAGTGGAGAGAAAATAGACAATAACACATTTGAGTGTCACATGGTAAAATAACTGTTAAAAAGAAAAATAATATAGGTTACATCACACTGATTAAAAGAAGCCTACTCAAAAGAGTTCATACTTACTCCATTTGTAATAATTACTAGAACAGAGAAAACCAATCTTTAGAAGATCAGAATAGTGACTGACTCAAAGAGAGGGCTTGAAACAATTTCCTAGAGTGATAGCAATGTTCTATATTTTGGTAAGGATTTGGGTTATACAGATGCATGCATTTGTTAAAACTCATCAAAATGGTACATTTGAGACTTGTGCTTTTCTATGTAAAATTTACCAAAAAATTAAACAAATATTGAGTTTCAATTAATAATCTGTAAGCTGAAGTATTAAGCGTCAAAACCTACTGATATCTGCAGCTTATTAAAATACATTCAAAAATTAGATGGATCAAGAGATGAAGCGATATAAGACAAGGCAAGTACAATAAAATGGCAACTGTAGAATCTAGTGGTAGTATACAGGTTTTCACTGTAAAATTATTTATTTTTTTCTGTATGTTTATGTGTTTTCATTAGAAAATGTTGGAGAAAGGCAAGATAGCTAACAACCAGTGGGAGCATGAAAGTCTCTGCAAGGGCGAGTGTCCATAAAGACAGTCTGCATGAGTGGGTGAGTGAAAGTCCATCCAAGTGGAGACTTGGGTTTGAGCACTGGGGATTCCCTCCAGCGGCAGATGCAACCCACCAATGCCCTGAGATCAGAGCTCCCAGTGTGCAGGATCATCAGCCATTCTTGGAGGTCTCTTAGGGGTCTCTCAGGAGAAGGCAGCGGAGGTCTGCTGCTTTTAACACCTAGCATCTGGCCCCAAGCCACCACCCGCAGCAGTGGGCCAGGCACTGGCAGAGGGGACTGTGGAGAGGGCCCAGCAAGGAAATCTGGATCTGAGCCCAGATTTGAAATGCATTTAAAAATTCTCCTCTTGGAGAGTAAACACCGACTGCCGCCATTTTCTCTGTCTGGGGAAGGGCAGAAACCTGCATTGCCCACCCCGGCTCAGTTCAGCCTCCAACCTGGGACCCAGAGGAGATCTCCGCACCCTTCTGGGATCAACCATGCTGATCCAGAGAAGAAACTTCAGGAGCGGACACAGAGAGACAGACACCCCACCCCCATGCTGGACCAGGCACAGACACATCAGATCTGAAAGGGGACTTGGCTTAGGCGGTGGTGGCGGCGGCGGCGGCGGCGGCGGCGGCGGCAGCAGCAGCAGCAGAGTTGGGTGAGTCGGGATCTGATTCACCCTCCTCCCACAGTAGTCCATGGGGCTAAGAGCTATGCAATCGGCCTACACCAAGAGCGGAGGGGAGGGGCGGGAGCACAGAGTTTGCTTTTTTTTTTTTTAATTTGGTGTTTTTTTCCGCGTATTTTTTTGAGGGGGTGTTTTTCAGTTTTTCTGTTTGCATATGGGTATTTTTGAGGGCGAGTGCATCATCGGGTTTTTTTTTTGGTTTGCTTGTATGTCTTTGTTTTTTGTGTGTGTGCCTGTTTTCCTTCTCCTCCTCTATCTTCATCTTCCTTTCGTCTCCCTTCTTCCCTTTTCTGTTCTTCCTCTTTTACTTTTTCATTTTGCTCACGAGGGGCATACATACACCTCCACCACATGGACAGATTGTAAGGTGGTGGGAAGTGGGTTCCAGGGGGCCCACACTCCTGTCAGCGGATACAGGGATCTACAGATAGTTTCTGAACTACAGCCCCCACCCCATCACACCTTAATCAAATTTCAAAACTGCAAAAAGCACAGCCCCCATCCCCAGTCTGGCTTCAAAACTGAACAAATCCAGAGGATCTACATAAGGAAGAATAGGGGATTCAGCAAACAGAAGTGAAAGCTATCCCCCCATCATGGAGCAATGAAATTAAAGAAGGGGGGGGCGAGGAAAATCATCATAAATGAAGAGTCCCAGGAAGAACTCAATTCCCATATAGAAGACCCCTGGGAAGACAGCACCTGAGAATCCAGACTTTGGAACTCGAACAATGAAAAGCTGTCAGAACGACTGATCCCAAACCACAAACTCAGACATCAAGATATTAATGGAGAGAATGAGTAGAAATGAGAAGAGACAAGAGGAAAGAATGAAAGAGTTGATAAACTGAGATGCCAGCAATAAAGAATACACTAAATGAAATAAATAACAAATTGACAAGCATGGAAAGCAGAATTAACTAAGCAGAAGAAAGAATCTCAGAGCTTGAGGAACAAAATATGGAACTAACCCAAACTGTTAAAAACATAGAAAAGAAACTTTAAAGGATGGAACAAAGCCTCCAAGAGATGTGTGATTATATAAAGGATGGAACAAAGCCTCCAAGAGATGTGAGATTAATTGGCATTCCTGAGGCAGACAGAAAAACAGAGACCACCCTGGAACAAACATTCCATGAAATCATCCAAGAAAACTTCCCTCATCTCATCAAAGACATGACCATTCAAACAAAAGATTCAGAGAACCCCTGCAAGACATCAAATAAGAAGACCAACTCCTAGACACGTAGTAATCCGCTTACACAAAGTAGGTATAAAGAAAAATAAGGCAGAAAAAGAGGATTGGAGGAGACTGGCTTGACTTGGACAGGAGAGTCAAGAAAGGCCTCTGGAATGAGCTAACATTTAGCAGAGACCTGAGTCTGAGTATATTTGAAGAATAACAAAAATTAGAGCAAACGCAAAGGACCTTAGGCAAGATCATGCTTGGCATAACACTTAAGTGTTACCTCCAGGCTGGATTACTCTTCCTTAGTTCTGGATCTATATATATAAAACTGCCTCTGTGGTATACAGCCTGTGGTTAGATGCCCTACAAATACAGACCCAGATGCCCTACAAACACAAAACATTTTCTCTCTTTACCTTCCTATCCCACATCCAATATACTATAACCATTATTTCAGTCAAATATACCACAACCCAGCTGCCTAAACACTATTTAGGGCAGGGAAAAATCCATAACATATTTTCAAACTCTCTGAAAAGCAGCCCAAAACTAATGCACTAGTCCAACTTTCCATTGACCTGCACTTTAGATTCTGATATATAGAACCTTTTATTTCACCTAATATCTCTACGTAAAGTGAATCAAAAGTAAAATTATAGAGAGTAAAGGATTATCTAACAAAAGCACTTGAAGCAGTGGTTCTCAAACTGTCTGTACATTAGGATCAATAGGTCTTAGGTGCCTGCAATCCTCTCTTAGGTAAGTTACCAAACAGAAAAAACACAGGAACTAATAAAGATTTCTGAGCAGAGGGAGATGGTGTAGAGTTGAGAAGTGCTGACTCAGAGGGTTACACAGCTTAATGCTGCCTGTGTCAGAAGAATCTACCTTGGCTCCATTCTTTTTCCATTCTAGTTCCTCAGAATGTGCTTCTAAGACCCATTATATCACCCTAAAACACTAGCATTTACCTCATTTCAGGCTCTCTTAACTTCTCCCCGGGATTAATGACTGAAAAGAAGGAACTCCAAAAACTTAACGATAAACTTAGTTATAAACTTAGTTTTAGCGCAGCCATTTTGCTTAGCTTTACCCCTGACACGCTTTGCTGAGCAGCCTGCACATTTTTCTTACCCTATAATTATTAGCAGGAAAAAAACTGTCTTTGCCAGAAACAGTTTTCCAAGGGCCAGAAACAGTTTTCCAAGGGTTAGGCCTTAGAAATCAGTGATTGTTTAAAGCCCTTAAGCATGTTCAGTCCTAAAATTTTTTCAGGCATTTGTATTAATACATTACTATTAGACATCCATGATAATCTCCAGTCCACCGCCCGAGGTTATAAGATGCTGGTGCCTGGCGATGTCAAGATCCAAGACTTATGTAGCCGCTATTAACATCAAAGAGTGCAGTTCTGGACATTCCTTTTGGCCCACACCCCTCCAAGCTCAAACCCCCCTTGTCCCAAGGACCCTTAAATATACCCAGTTCTCAGCCCTTTGACGCCACATTTGCCTATTGAGTACTGACCCCTTTCTATCTGTGGAAAGTGGATAATAAACTTTACTTCTTTCTCTGCTGTAATCTTGCATTATTCCCGTGGCACCAGCCCACCTTGTCTCATTTTACCCTTTCAATTACTTTTAAACTTTTTTTGACCAGAGTAAAAAACGTATTTTACATAAGCATTTGTGCATACTAGACTGCTATTTATCTACAGATTTTATACTTATAAACAAAAATCAGAAAAACACACTTTCAGGAAACAATGCTTATTCTTACTATATTTAACACACGCCAGTATTTCCTATTCTAGCCTCCATTTATTTATTTCATCATGTGTTCAAATGCTGGTCATAACCTATTAACAGACTGCAACATATAATTTGAAAAACACTAATCTAGTTTACTTCAAAATTCTAGCACAAAGATCATAAATGGTGGCTACAAGACTGTTGAAGCATTTATTTGGCCCCCATAGAAGTTGATGTACTTATTGTTTTGAACTGGAATGCTTGCTTCTCTCACTTATAAAGCAACCTGGCTGCTACCCTATCTTGTCTCCTTAACTTCTTGGAAATCTATACCACCGAAAGAATGATCTTAATAAAATGTAAATAGGATTATGCCACTCCTCTGCTTAAAACACTTTAATGCTTATTCATGATTTTCAGGAAAAACTCCCAAGCCCTTAGCAAGCATACAGAATTCTTCATAGGGCTGTTTACTCATCAGCATAATACAGCTTGCTTCTTCGAGTGCTGAACTCAAACTATCACAAAATAGTAATTCCTGAGTTAAGCATACTCATTTTCAAAGATGCTAGAGGTTTTGAATATGCAGTTGGTTCTTCTGAGAATAAAACCTTTCCCCACTTGTGCCTCTTTTATCTGCTTTGCTAATAATTCTTACTCTCCTTTCAGAAATCCACTTAAGTGTCATCTCTTTCAGAAAGTACTCTTTGATCTCAGCAGCACAGGTTACTCCTTCTATTTCCCTTTCACATATGTTCCTTCCCACAGCATCCAAAACTTACCTTTGGCATTAGTGTATAATCAGATTGTTTACTTATCTTTACCCTCTATTAGATCATGAGCTTGTTGATAGTAAGAATAGCTTCTTATACATCTGGGTCACAGTGACTGAGACAAGAGGCAGGATAAACAACTACTTTGCCAAAGATAAAAGACACAGGGCAAAAGATTTTTGAGGGCGAGCAAGAAGATAATGAGAGGTTCGAAATGTCTGCAGTAAACAAAAAGGGGATTTCCAGAAAGCAGCTGAGAAAAGTCTGGCCTGGACATACAGATTCAATAGTTAAAGTGACAGAGAGTGCTAGATCAATTAGGGGAAGCACACACAGGAAAAGACCAAAGGCTGAAACCATAATTAAGCAGTGGGCAAGCTCAGAAGAATCTGAGAAAAAAATAGTTCTAAAAGTAAGAAAGGTATATTAATGTAGTGACTTCAGTAAGAAAATGAGGGCAGTAATGTAATTAGAGACCTCTAGAAGTGCAGATTTAACAGCTGCAAGTTGACTTTCTGACCACTGAGAGATGTGTTGGAAAGCACTGTGTCCATAATTTTATTACAGCACTTTCAAATTATATGTATGTACTGTACACATTTATAAATCTGAATCACTAAATAAGCTACTTGAAGGCAAAGACAATGACTCATTAATCTTAGTATGATTAGTGCCAAGTAAAGAGTCCAAAAACTGTTAAGTAAATATAGAGGAGAAGACCAAATGGAATACACATATAGAATAATCTAAGGAAAATCATGAGGAGGTTAATAACTACAATAGGAAATTTTTAAAAGATTAAGAATTACTAAGCAGCAATGAAAAATCGAGTCTGTAATAAAGCCAGGCAGCAGGGTTATGTATGTGACTTTCACCAGCACTCAATACTAACTGAGGGAAAGGGTGGCTTCTTGTTCTCCAGTGTGAAGTCTGGAGAGCAGGCCACCATAGAAGCTAGAAAACTGAAGCTATTACTTAGGGTGTTATGGTCACCCTTATTAAGAAGTAAAAATAAACCAAGAATCAAATTGAGAGAGTCTTGCAAATTAACATTAAGTTTTTCTTTACCCTTCATACTACACATATTGCAACCAGATGAATAATTGTTCTTAGTTCCAGAAAGTACTTTACAACAAATAAACAAATAGTATGATTCAGATTCCAAATTAGATTTCAAATTACTGAACAATAGAAACAGTTTATACACACATTCAATAGTAATGCACACTGACCTGCTACTGAAATGCAAGTAAAACATTAAAAAAGAAACTTCACATACCCTGATGGCAAAGTTTCTGTGTTGGCATTTCCCGACTGCTGCCGTATAGGCTCCACACACCCATCTGGCTGTCTTGATTTGGCTGCTTCAAAAGCAGAACTATTTCCAGAATTAGAGGTGTCAAGGTCTAATAGACTTCTAGCTCCAGATCCTAATTCTTCTCTGGTAGAAGGAGTACATTCATTGTTTTCTGAGGAAGCCAGTATTTCTTGAACTGGAGGATCTTCAACAGTAGTACTAGTGCAATTTGAAGACAAGGCGTTTTCTTCAGACACTACAGGAATACCCGTGGCAGAAGCATTATCAGTTGGTGCAAATGAGGATGATTCTCCATTAGCTAAGAAGGGAAAATTAATAAGATGATCTATCAAGTAATGGCAAAGCAACCAATCAATCAATTACACTTACTCGGAGCCTAGTTCAGACTAAATAATGTAGTGGATACTGATGCACATAAAATAAGACTAGAGATTATATTTTTCATTGCTCAAATTTTAGAGGTAGGTAAATAATAAAAATTTAAGTATATATACTAATAACTTAAGGGAAAAATAAGCCAACATTAGGATAACAAATGTTTTCCCTCCATATTATCAATTCTGAGAGAAAGTCTGTATGGATTATATAAAAACTTAAAAATGATCCCTTTCCATCTCCCTTCTCTTATGGAAATGGTAGCTAATAGCTAAAGAACTCTTTTGCCTATAGTGGAAAATATATCATGGCATCAATTCTTAAGATAGTACCATAGGGACTGCAAAAGGATCCAGGAACAAATTCTATACTTTCAAATAAACAATTCAGTACTGAGACCTAGTGACATCGTTTTCCTTATTTTCATTTTAAATGCGACTGATCCAGTTCAACTGTATGTCACTATAAAAGTGAGTCAAATTAAAACTGTAAACATGAATAGATTACTCAACAAAACCTATTGGAAAACCACACAACAAAGTTCAAATGGAAATTGCATAGGGAGACATAAGAATTAATAAAATCTTCACATAAATTTTTTTTTCCCTAATTTTTGAATCGGAGTCTCACTCTGTTGCCCAGGCTGGAGTGCAGTGGCATGATCATAGTCATTGCAGTCTCACCTCCGGGCCTCAGATGGTCGTTCTGCCTCAGCCCCCTGTGTAGTTAGGACTACAGGCATGCATTACCACAACGGGCTTTGCATCATCATATAGAGTGGTAGTGGGGAGTGGGTCTCAGGGTACACAACCAAAATATGTGAACATTGTAATTTGCAGCTAGTATCTAAATTCAAGTGCCTCAACCCCTACTTTATTTGAATTTCAAAAACTGCAGGAGACAACAGAGCTTCCCATCCACTGTCCTATTTGAAATTAGAACAAATCCAGAGCCCGGATCAGGGAAGAACAGAGGACTGAGCAAACATCAGAAGGGAAAGCCTCTCCTACTGGCACTGAATAGCAGATCTAAAGAGAAAAACAAGATCTATCACAAATGAGGAAAAACCAAGGGAAGACCACAGACAATTTCAAGTGTAACAAAGAGAAAACTCCTAAAAAATCAGACCTTGAAGTCCAAGCAATGGAAGTCACTAAAGACTGGCCCCAGACTATGACAGGGATTAGGGAATGGATGGCAAGAGTGAATGAGACTCAAGAAAGACAAGATATAACATTGAAAGAACTTGTTACAGAGATTTTGGCAATAAAAAATTTCATCCAGGAAATAAATAACAAGATGACAAGCATGGAAAGCAGAATTAATCTAGCTGAAGAAAGAATCTCAGAACTTGAAGACCAGAACATGGAATTAACCTCATCTGTAAACAACATAGAAACAAGGGACTAAATGAGCGACTGAAAAGACATAGAATGGAGGACTGGATAAGAAAACATGACCCAATTATTTGCTGCATCCAAGAGACTCATCTTACTTCAAGGGATGCACACAGACTCAAAGTTAAAGGTTGGAAAACGAGTTTCCATGCAAATGGATCACAAAACGACGCAGGAGTTGCAATCTTAATATCAGACAAAACAACATTTAAGCTATCAAAAATTTGAAAAAATGCAAAAGGACACTACATAACCATAAAAGGTTCAATCCATCAACAAGAAATATCCATTCTAAATATATATTCACCCAACACAGGAGCACCTGCATTTATAAAACAATTACTAAGTAAACTAAAAAAAGATATTGGTAAGACTATTATAACAGGGGACTTGAGTACCCCACTGACAGCCCTAGATAGATCATCGAGGCAAAAAATCAACAAGGAGATCCAGAACCTAAACTTGACACTCAACCAAATGGACTTACTAGATACCTACAGATTATTCCACCCAAAAACCACAGAATATACATTCTACTCATCACCATATGGAACATACTCCAAGATTGATCACATCCTTGACCATAAATCAAGCATAAACAAATTCCATAAGGTTGATATCTTGTCATGCGCATTCTCAGACCACTTTGGAATAAAAATAAAATAAAATAAAAATAAGTATCAACACCACCAACAAAGACATGGACACTAAATAGCATGATGC
>CAUYQG010048391.1:0-23205 GCA_963574415.1 Tarsius wallacei
AAGGTTGAGGCGGAAGGATCGCCGGAGCCCGGCAGGTCGTGGCTGGGGTGGCCGGTGCGGCCACTGCACTCCAGTCGGGGTGAAATAGTGAGACTCCAAATAAAGGAAAAAAAAAAAAAAAAAAGAATATGGAGTCACATGTCCTCTGCTTTCGTGCAATCTTGTAGAGTCTTCTCTTCAAACAGGTGGGAAGAGATGTGCTCAAATGTTTTCCCCAACTTTCCAGCTTTATGACTCTTCCCTGATTTTTTTTTTTTCATTCCTCCAGGAAGGAAACTCTAGTTGCAATATTGAGAACAGGCCTTGGACGGTATATATAAATGCAAATAAAATACATAACCTAGAAGAGAAAAGGGGAAATGAAATTTTCCTAATAACCAAATGAACATCTTTTTATTCTTTGTGCCTCTCATTGTGCTACATGAAAAATGAACTGGAGCTCTTCCTTAATTTCTTTGGCTACCCTGAACCAGAGGGGGACTTGAAATAATTGCGGAATATAGTCTTGCTAAAATGCATTCTTATAAGTGTTGAAGTGTTTTTCTGGAAGCAAGATAGTGGAAGAGTTTATGAGCATAATTTTTCTCTATATGATGTTATGTTACTAAACACCTAATTTCTGTGATCTTTGTATCAAACAAGGTCATGAATCAATATCAATACCCTTTGTAGAATGATGTGTGACACAAATAAAAATAATTTAAAATTATTTATTGCAGCTTACTACGAGCTGTAGACATGTGAAATCACACCACTGATTTCAACCAAAACGTGTTTTACTTCTGAGTTTCTAAAGAGACATCAACCAGAAATGTACTTGGTTCTTTAACTTTTTATTAAAAGAGAAACTCTTAGCAATACTATGACAGGTTATCGTCAAAGTTTTAGGGATAGTCTGTCTAGAAAAGGTTATATACCCACACTCAATATGCTACCAGGTGGACAATAAAATAAGTTTATGGTGTGCTCTGGTGAACGTAGACTTGTTATAGTTTGCTTTTATCTCTGCTTGTTTTTCCATCTGTCCTCTGTTTCCTGCTTTGTACTATCTTTCAAACTGGTTTAGATTTCGAACTTCGGTTGTTGGCCTTACTATTGTTGGGGAATATTTCAAGAGGGAAGTTAAAACGGTGGGGAACATAGTGTTGTTTTTAATTTGGCTCCAGCTGATTTTATACCTGGGAGCAGGAGTGCTGATGGTTCTTGTGTATGGTTAATTAAATCCTGTGCTGATGGCTTCTGCTGTAGCTACTAAGTCATCCACCTTGTTAGCAGGTCTTCTGGCCCAATAGGCTTGGGTTCATCATTGGGGAATCATTTTCAGAATGTTTACTTTTGCTCAGGAAACTGATGGAGGGCAAGATGATGGTCTGCGTGCAGTCGACCAGAGATCTGGCTGTGGAATTTGCAAAGGTAATATGTGTGGGGACTCACTCCACTTTGTTTTAAAAACAAGATGGCAGGCAAGTAAGTGGCACAGACACAAACCTCTCTTCCCCCTTCTGTCTCCTAGAGCTCTTTGCTGTGAGAGAGGAAAAATCTGGCTGCGTTTTGTTTTCCTAATGCTTCTTGGATTCCCACCAGCAGGTTTTTACAGTCTGTTGCTTGCCTCTCAGATTAGAAGAATGCTGGCATATTTTAACAGTTTCCTAGGATTCAAACGGCCTTTAATTAACAGCAAATTGATGTTTTGGAATGTTACCAAAATATGGGAGACTGAACGCTGGGGACGGGCTTCTATCCTTCCGGCTCCTGAATACAGTGGAGTCCTATAATGGGGCGAGGTAGTGTGCCCCCTTACAGATGGCCCGCTGGCTACAGGTATGCAAAAGGGGTGTCTTTGTTGGCATAATATTACCGCTGCCTGCTCTAAATTCCACCTACTCATGACTGGCAAGGAGGCAGGTTGTTCTTGAATACGCAGAGCTATAGGAGTGCTGCGCAGTTCAGGGACTGTAGCACTGGTTTTGCTGGTTTTTTATTCTCTAGTTGCCAGGGCAGTAAGGTACAGCTGCCTGTGTTTGCAGTTAAATTCCTTTTCTGAGCCAGACTCATGTCATCTTGCTGCCAGAGTTCTGGATGTGGTGGAAAAGAGCAGTCCTGTAAAATAATCAGTCGGACTTGATGCGTATTCTGAGCAGGTTAGTTTTCAAAGAGGAATGGGCGTGCCATGGAGGGGTTTCAGAGATCCTGGTTGTGGATTAGTGGCCCGATCCAGAGCTCTAGGCAGGAAAATCAAGACAGACTGGGGAGTTTGAAACGTTGACTGTTACTTACATAACCAGATAGTTTTAACCAAAGGGAAGGGGGCCGTTCATCTCGCTCCCTCTGCCTAGTGGCAGATCTGCTCATTGGCCGGTTCCCAGTTGAGGTCAATAGAGTCCATGTCTTGTTTTTTCCAGTGACCCACAAAGCTGGCCTTTTGCTCTCAGAAGCAATGTTGGTGTATTTCCATGCCTGGCGTCCCTGACTGCTCCCTTTGCTCTGGTCTCCACAGGTGGCACATGCCAGAGTCCTGCTCTCCCGGCCCTGGTCCGTCCATCAGCCCCTCCTTTGCAACCATCGTTGGATATTAAACCATTTCTTCCCTTTCCTCTGGACACTGCGGCCGCAGTCAACCTCTTCCCCAATTTCAATGCGGTGAGTATCGTGGCCAAATTTGCCTTTGCCCTAGTGGAAGGTACTGGAAAACCTTAAAGGACAGGGTGATTCAGTCACAGCCTCTATCTTGCTATATTGTTTATTCCACGGCTTGTCTGAAAGCCACGGTGAAGTTAGTTGTCTGTCTGGTGAGGCAGAGTCCCCAGAGCCAGACTCCTTCAAGAAAAATGAAAGAGATTTGCTCCAACAGGATTGATCATGAGTGGATGTCTCCTCTTGAGTGCCTTTTTGGGGGGTAACACCAACAGTTTGATTACTTTGTTGGAATACATCCAAATTGAAATTTGTTGTATTTGTTAGCAAGAACACTAGAATTCCAGTAGATATCTAAAAAAATTAAAATGTGCTACTTCTGTCTACTTTAATTTTCAAATCTATGACTTCTTTCGAATTTAATAAGTGGGACTTTGAGAGAATGACGATAGTGATAGGTTTCATGTATACAGTACGTTTTTCATCCTCCATCCAACTCAGGGCTGTCTTAGCAAGAGTCTTAGTATTTGCCATTGTTGTTCAAGTGAAGTCTTTCTTAAATTACTTGGTTTCTTTGGACTTTGTCAACAGAACCTTCTCAGCACAAGTTCAATTACTTTCTGGTTTGCATTTTCACTTTTAAGATGTCTTTGTAAATTGACAGATTTATCATGTTCATCGTTTTTTTTCCTGCAAGCTGTAAGGGTATTTTTCGGATGGAAATTGAAATAAGGGTTGAAAGGTTAGAAACAAGTGAGTAACATTTTTTTTCTCATATCATCTGATTCAGCTTTCAGCAGTTGTTATAAAGTGGGTCTGAGCTTATCAATGACAGGACACGTCCACACAACCAAAGCAAAGAGAATTAAGACGAGAAGTCACTGAATGCCCATTGATCTCAATAATGCAGCTTTCTTGTTGTGTGACATTTTGCCCCCATGATAGATTTTTTAAAAAAATTCTGTCCATAATTGAATCATTCTCATTCAGGAGATGAAAGTGGGTCTTATTTTCTTTCTGTCTTTCTTTCTCTCTCTTTCTTTCTTTCTTTCTTTTTTTTTTTTTTGAGTTGGAGTCTCATTCCGTTGCCCAGCCTGGAGTGCAGTGGCATGCTCACAGCCATCCCAGCTTCGACCTGCTGGGCTCCAGAGATCCTTCACCTCAGTCTTTCAAGTAGCCAGAACTACAGGGGTGTACTACCTGCCCAGCTGAATTTTGGTTTGTTGTAGAGACGAGGTCTCGCCAAGTTGCCAGGGCTGGTCTCGAACCCACGGGCTCAGGCAATCCACTCGCCTCAGCCTCCCAAAGTGCTGGGATGACAGGCTGAGCCACCAAGCCTAGCTTTATTTTCTTTAATAGTACTTTGTCACATGGACTTTGAACTTGCCAGTGAGTCAGTACGGTTATGTGCCAGTCCTTGCTAAAAGGTGAGGGAGACTCAAAATGTCCCCTTTGCTTTTTGCAGGGAGAGGAATTTTCCATAGGAATCTTGTTTTGATATTGATATTGCATAACTAAAGTGGCATAAAGATCACATTTACAAAATGCAAGTTTCTAATTCTAGGTGTTTCAATAAGAGAAGAGAAAAACTTGCTCGGCATCAAATTCCCTGATTCTTAAGTGACTACACTGAAGTCCCCTGAGTTCCTTCCCCTGACTCTGTGTCTGCTTTTCTGATAAGTGGCTTCCTGGTACAGCCTTGCTTTCCAGACATCCAGGGGGTGGGTGACCCAGCAAGGTGCTTTTCCTGGCCTCCCAGACCACTTGGCAACCTGTCACTCAGGGCCATGTCAGCCTCAGAGCAGTTTAGATGAAATTCCTGGAAGGCCAAACAAGGCTGGATGTAATACTTTGTCCCTGGGGAGATATTAATAACAAAGTGATTAATTTGATGGAAAATGAATATCGTTTGTCATGAGGCAAAGATGACTGATATGCTGAGCTACGTGACCTTGAACACATCTCTTGACTTCCTTTGCTGCTATTTTTTCATCTTTAAAAATAAAAGGAGTTGACCTGATCATCTCTTCTTTTAGGGTTTATACCGTTCAAAGATTTAAGCTTTGTATGTGTATGGACAAAGGTGGCATTGTGTGGTAGTCAAGCTGAACTCTGCAGCTCGACTAAGTTCCAATGCCAGACCTGCCTTTTATCATTGATGTGACCTTGTGTAGGTCACATCATTACTCCGTATGTGCGTCCCTTAAAATGGGTCTAATAGTATAATGTACCTTGTAGGCATATGATAGCGATTGGTGGGTTACCTCATTTAGAACTGGACTTGGCATATCACAAGCACTGAGCGGTAAGTATCATGTCAATAAGTAGTTTGTAAATCCTTCTGATTCTGTATATGGTAGCTTACTGGCTGACTGATTGCAGACGTTTGACATGATTCTTTTGCCTGTCATGAGTTTGGCTTGTGTTCATATTTGTTCCATTGAAACCAAGAGGCTCTCTGTTGCTACACTTGCTACTTATTCCCTGGTTATTCCCTTTCAGTTACAGCTGGTCAAGCTATAGGCAGCCCAAGGTTAAACCACTCCTTCCTCCCCACTGAGGGGAAATCACTGGCAAACTCATAATCTGGCAGTTTTGACTCAGAATTAAGGCATAAAGCAACTCTTTAAGTAACAGCCTGAGTTTTTGACTTTATAGCACATGTGAATCTCAATTCACAAATTCAGTGTGCATAAAACATAATATTTTTATTGCTGTAAATTGTTTTTATGTCTGGCTCAGGAGAGGCCATTACATCAGGCTGGAGGGAAATCCAGTCTAATTTTGTTTCAGGGCGTGCTAAGATGCTGGACTCTAACAGAGTTATCCGATGGGTTATCTCTCCAGCCTTTGGCGGGAGATTTCCTCTGATCATCACATTACTTATCCACATGGCCTTCATGAGACAGTCGGCACCTGGCTGGCATGGCCCCTTAGGCTCCTGGCTCTCAGCAGTTCTTCATTCATCATGCTTAGAACTCACACACTTTGTAAAGCTACCAGAGGTCTCACCTGCCTACGTTCACCTCACAGCTATTACTTCTTTGCAAAGAAAGTGATGAATCCCTCTGACACCCAACAACTTTTACCCATCTGACCTTTTTAAAGCAAAGTCCACAATGGCCAGAGACTGCCTGTTTGATTCTTCCCCTGGGGATCTGAATTTGTAACCATCCATCTCTTCAGGGGTAGATGTGGCAGAAAGGCAAAACAAAAATTTAAAAATGAATACTTATACACTATCTAAAAACCTAAGTGGATATCTCTGAGTATTATCCTTCTACAAGAGCACAAGTCATTTGTTTAGGGTATAAATGAGGAAGGATGATTCGAGGTCTATAAAAATAAGCACAGTTAGGAGGCAAAGGAAACAGATGTGGAATCAGAGCTGGGTATGGACAGAAAAGAACACGTTCAATGAAACTGTTGGGATCCCTTAGTCTCCTCAAAGCGAACTTTGAAGGAGTCACAACAGAAGCTGTTCCCTTGACCTAGAAATGTTGTATCCCTTGATGCTCCAGTATCTTTCACACAAAAGAAAGCCTTCCTTGTATCCCTCCTGTATCCACCATCCTGCCCCTGAATCTCTTAAGATGTTAGAGCTTCAATGCTTAAAAACATCCTGATCCCAGTGACCCATTCTGAGTCTGCATTTCTTTAATGGAACCCGTCATGGGAGTAGATAGATGACGTTTACGAAAAAAATATAAGGGTGGGCATAAGCTTAGTTCGTTCAGTCAAGTGCTATTAATATTTGTTAAGTATCTATTATGTGCCAGAAATAGTAATAAAGATTGTTGTAACCTTTGCCATGGAAATAATTCCATTTGTAAAAGGGAAGTTGACACGTAAGGAAATATTTGTAAATATGGGTGTTTGTTTTTATTGTGTTTTTTTTTTTTTTTTTTGAGTTGGAGTCTCTCTCTGTCACCCGGGTTGGAGTGCAGTGGCACGCTCACGGCCCCTGCAGCCTTGACCCGTTGGGCTCAGGTAATCCTTCCACCTCAGCCTTCCAAGTAGCTGGAACCACAGGCATATACCACCACACCCGGCTAATTTTTTGATTTATTGTAGAAACGAGGACGCGCCAAGTTGCCCAGGCTGGACTCAGGCAATCCTCTTGCCTCCGCCTCCCAAAGTGCTGGGATGACACGTGTGAGCCACTACACCTGACCCTATGGGTGCTTTTATAGAGAAAGACACATAGGATAGATGGTCAACCCAGGAACAGGAGTGAACGACTGTATGGTTGTCTCAGTGAGGTTCTGGTGAGAAAAATAGAAACTATTCTAGGTGTTCAAATAGGAAGAAATTAAGTATAAGGATTTAGGTGCTTACAAAACCTTTAGGGCTGTTGGAGAAAGGTCAGAGAAGCCTGACTTCTGCTTTGTCCGCTTGCTTTCATCGAACTGGGAGTCCAGAAACAGAACGGCCGGGAATCCTAGTTACTGTCATCCAGGTTCCATGAAAAACCTCCCTTTAGTGGCATCTCATTAGCCTGAACACTGTTGGCGGGGATCTGTGGGCATTTAAGCCTCAGGCCTCCAGTCCCTGGAACAAAAAGGAGGATGGGGGGCCGTGGTGCTGAGTTGCCCCATGGCAAAGTGGAAAAGACTTTGTGGAATCAGCAAAGATGAGTGTTTCTGTAACTGTGGACAGATGCCAAATCCATCGGAGCCGCTGTATCCAGTGTTATAAAATGAGAGTCACCGAACATGTCTAAGGTTTTTATCAGAGGTACAGCTAGGTTTTAAAATACCGGAGGTTGTGTGGTATGGTGGCTCACACCTGTAATCCCAGCTCTTTGGGAGGCCAAGATGGGAGGATTGTTTGGGCCCAGGATTTTGAGATCAGCCTAGGCAATTTAGTGAGACCTTGCTTCTACAAAAAAAAAAAAAAAAAAAAAAATAGCTGGAGGTGGTGGTGAACACTTGTAGTCCCAGCTACTAAGGAGGGTGAGGTGGAAGGGTTGCTTGAGCCCAAGAGTTTGAGGCCGTGGTGAGTCGTCATTGTGCCACTGCACTCCAGCCTGTGTGACAGAGTGAGACTCTCACTCAGGAAATAAAATGCTGGAGGTTGAAGCCATGAATAGACTTGAGCAAGAGTTTGGGATGTTGTTTAGAATGGAAGCTAAACATTAAAAAATGGCTCCATTTTGGGACAGTTTTCTCCCAAGGCCTCACAGTTTCCCCTTTATTCTTTGTTTCTTTGACATATTTCCTTCATAGTCCACTCTATAGTTCTTAAATAGATAATAGATAGATACAGATAAACAGGCAGACAGGAAAAATGCGTGACAGATAATTAATAGATGAAAAAACAGCCGTAACAGTTGTACCATAAGACACATAATTGATGTCTCTCAAGAGGAAAACAAAAATTCTAAGCACTCACTGTTTTGTATGTTAGATTACTTCCATCTAACCAAAATTATTAATTTAAGCAATTATTAGGAAACAGAAGCAAGCATAGCCTCCAGGCATCCCCTTAATTTGCATCTATAATTTTAGGCTGGCTCATGTGTTTGTTTACTCTGGTTATATAAAAGGACAGTGATGTAAAAATCCCAGTGCCTGCTTCTAGAATGTACTCTGAAGTCAGTCCTTTATAGTGTTCATCATTATTTCACATGAGTCCAGAAGGACTGTCATAAAGATAAAATATTGATGAGACACTTTAGGTCTCATCAGCATTAAATGTGCTTACCATGTAGAGATTATTCTAGAACTGTGGGTTGAACGTGCACTTATAATATTGTAGATAAAATTACAGAACTCAAATGGGAAATTTCAAATTCGAGTTTTTGTTATTCTTGGATATATACCCTTTAGGATCTTCATTCCTTCCATCTCTAAAATGGAAATAGTGTCTTATTTGTTGGCACACTTTGTCTCCTTTCCTTTCAAAATCATTCTTGAATACTGCTCCCCTCTGTGGCTCTGTATTTTGTGACCTGCTCCAGCTATGGGGATGCTTTCCGTCACCCAGCCAGTGATAAGAGTTATAGGACAGTGGTTCAGCACACTTCCACTTGTTTTGTTCAGGGAGATATTAATTAAACTCAGTTTACACATTAATGACAGCTCTCATGAAGTTTTTACAACAGCTGCTGTCGCTAAAATAGGTAGGAAGCAAGGGTGAAATTATGGGTCAAAAAATAAGCCTGTCTTTCTTAGTCACCACCAGTAGATGGGTGGGAACTTTTCAGGAGAAAAATGACGAAGTAAATACGGTATTGATTGCGAAGTTCCTTGTCCTTGGAAGACACATATAGCAGATTGCTCCCTAGTTCTGTGCATTTACTGTGTCATGTTTGTAAAGCAGAAGCCTCTTAAGGAACATCTGCTTCTGAAGTCTTCTTTCATTTTACGTTTCATACCGAAACAGATCTCTAAGCATGTCTGCTGAGCCCTGCAGCTTTCTGCAAAGCCAGAAGTTTGTCAAAGTCAAGCCTACTTGTTGTAATGACCCCAAATCACAGAATGAATTTGGTGTATGATATCCAGACTTGGAAATGAAAGACTAAACAAATGCAGAATACACAAATGCGTTTCTTCTTTAATCCGTGTTTGCTCTTTGAATAGGTAGTGCATTTTCCTACGATTCAAAATTTAAAGACAACAAAAAAGATTCCTGACTGTCCTTTTGCCCCCCAGTTCTCCTCTCTTATGTGTCAGTCAGGGTGGTAAATTGCTTCTGTATCTACCTTTTTAGAGATGTTTGATGCGTGAACATATTTATTGTTTCTCTCACTAAATACTGAGACATAATGAACATTTTATAAATATATATAATTACATATATACATATATATCATGTACATATATACACACAAATGTGATTCTCAGCGAATAAGGGAAACCATATAAGAAAATATCTAAGATCATAGCTCACTTGGCGATCCCGTAGCTGTTTTAGAGACCTCTATTCCACACTTAGATATAGACATTTTAGAAATGAAAGAACTTTTTATGCTTGCATTGTTTCTATTTCAACTCAATTATTTTACAGATAAGCCTAGACTGATTAAGTGATTTCCTTTTATGACTAGTAAGTGGCAAAGCTAAGAGAAAACTGAGACTCCTAACTTCTACTTTTCATGAGGAAGCTAATCACTGAATCATAGCATTATGGGCTGAATTGTGTTCCTCAAAAATTTTTATGTCGGTCTGGTATGGTGGCTCATGCCTGTATTCCCAGCACTTTGGGAGGCCGAAGTGGGAAGATGGCTTGAACCCAGGAGTTCAAGACCAGCCTGTATAACATAGCAAACCCTTATTTCTACAAAATGTCAACAACAACAACACATGTGGTGGTATACACCTGTAGTCCCAGCTACTCAGGAGGCTGAGGTGGAAAGATTGCATGAGCCCAGAGGTTGAGGCTGCAGTGAGTCACGGTCATGGCATTACACTCTAGTCGGGGAAACTGTGAGACCTTGAGTCAAAAAAAAAAAAAAAAATTCTTATGTTGAAGTCCTAATTCCTGTTGAATTAAAATGTGACTTTATTTGGAAATAGGTCTGTTGAAGCTGTAATTAGTTTAGATGAGTCCATGAGGATAGGTAATAAGTCCATTATGATTGGGGCCCGTATAAAATGGGAAAAATTGAACACAGACAGGCATAAAGGGAAGGCCATGTGAAGACCCCGGAAGAAGTGGAGCTGCTAACACCTTGATCCTGGATTTCTCATCTCCAGAGCTGTGTGACTATACCTTTCTGTTCTTTATGCCACTCAGTCTGCAGTATTATTAGGACGACCCTAGCAAGAAAAGGACTTTGAGAACCATCTGATCTGCCTCTCCACACTTGCTAGAATCTCTTCTGCAATGTTTCTGACAACCAATCCAACTTTTTACCTGACTGTATCCAGTGATGGTACATAAGCCTTCACCTGGTATTGAGAAACTACACTGTCAGGAAGTTCTCTGTTTGGGGCCATTTCAAGCCCGTCTAACCTCCCCCCCAACTTTTTTTTTTTTTTTTTTGAGTTGGAGTCTAACACTCACCCAGGCTGGAGTGCAGTGGCACATTCACGGTCACCACAGCCTTGACCTGCTGGGCTCAGGCAATCCTTCTGCCTTGGCCTTCCAAGTAGCTGGAACTACAGGCATGTGCCACCATACCCAGCTAATTTTTTAATTTATTGTAGAGACGAGGTCTCGTCAAGTTGCCCGGGTTGGTCCCAAATCCCTGTGTTCAGACAGTCCTCTAGCCTCTGTGTCCCAAAGTGCTGGGATTACAGGCATGAGCCACTGTGCCCGGCTATGCCTCTGTAGCTCTTATAAACCAAGGAAGAAGATCATACATAACATATTGCCTTTGTATAAAAAAATTATTGATTACCCACTAAGTGACAAAGGCTATACGGAAAATACTTTTACACCCATTATTTTTTTAATTTCATAAGAGCCTTGCATTTTGCCGGTAGTATCTAAGTGATATAGGTAAGGAAACTGAACTCAGAGAAACAAGTACTTTTCCCCAAATCACAGAAATAGTAAATTTTCAAATCATGGCTGGATTTCTCGTTCTGTGATCCAAGTCCAGACCCTTTTATTTGCAACATACCTAGATGACCTCTTGTCTGCTGTCAGTTGTAGTTTCTTTAAAGCGAGATATTTTCTGAAGGAGATTCTGGCTATGATTGAACAATTATGAAATATAACGTCTAGGGCATCAGTGGACAATAAACACTGTCTAATGTCACTGCGCGAACATTGACATTGTGTATGGCAATCATTGTTAGAGGAATAAAATAACTTTAAGTGGTAATAAAGCACAGTAGTTGTTACCTATCCCAGTAACAGTTTAGGCTTTTTAAATATGCAGGACCCTTCTGTACTAGAGGATGGTCACATAAGGAAAAATAAAAATAAAAAGGAAAACACTAAACTTTGAATCTAAAAAGATTTGGGTTCTATGTTTAATACTTTATCCACGGCCTAAGGCAAAGCCCTGAGTCTGCAGTTCCTCATGAGTGAAACTAGAATAATCATACTAACCTCCCAGGAGAGTATGTGGTGTTGAAGATTGGAAGTGTCACAGAAATAGAAGGCATTGAGAAAGTCTACTGACTCAGAGTCTCTGGTGTTGAAGCCCTAATGAGCATTTTTTTCAACCTCTCCAAGGTGATTTCTTTACCCTTTAAAAGTTGAGACTCACTGTTTCACCCTGTGGCCACAATTGGTGGGAAAATCCATTTTCACAGCTAACTACAGATGAAAGAATAACCTTCTCAGGCTATGATTTGAGGAAAGTCATTTCTGCCACACCTCCCTCCTACCAATACTAACATAAAGAGCAATTACTCTTATCAAAGGAATGAGAACTTTTTGCCAGCGAGTATATTTATTTCATGACTCAGTGTTTCTCAAATTGGGTGACATAGACCTGGACTGGTCCAAGAACTGTTTATGGGTCCGTGATAAGTACAGCATTTGAGAGTGAGCATTTGGAAGTTTTTATAGCAACTTAAGAGAGCGATTGCACATCTGTGGATGCCAATACAAAATTATGGCTGTGTTTTCTGTCTATTTCATTTTATTTTTCCTGGTAATTCATTTTTATTATATTTTGTAGAAGTGTTGGTCTGTGACTGATGGGGGCCAGTGCTGGTCCTTCAACAAAGAGAGCTGAAAAGCACTGCTCTGTTATGAGTTGAGGATTCCAGGTCCCATCTATGTGTAGAAAGTGAAGAGGATTCTGAAGCAGTCACTTAGGTAATGCATGCAGCATATGGTAGAGAGCCACAAATACATTTTGACTCAAATTTATTTGGCTATACCTGATTTCCCTTATCCTGGAGAGGTGTGGAGATGGCAAATGGCTCTCTCTGAAGCTCATAAATCAAGACAGTCATAGAGTCAAAAGCAACCTCATTTGCATTGGCCTTTCTCTGAAGCATGACCCCTTACTTACTCCACATTTTGTCTGAGTTTGGGCAAATAGTAAAACTGGTAAAATTAGAAGTTAATTTTTGAACTTCTTTTCTTGAGTACTCTAAAAGGAAATTGATTTCAAGGACCTGTCAAAGAAGTTTATGACACTAAAATTAAAAATGGATATTTGAAGTGATTGTATATAGGGATAAGAAACTTAGTTCTTTTTATTTCTATATCCAAATTACGTTTTTAATGGGAGCTAAAAGAAATGATAGTCTAGTTGTACAACTGGTTGGGGGCCTTTTCAAGCAACTTCTTCAAGAAAATCTTGCAGAAATTAATCCGTTTTATCAAAGCACCCATATGCTCTTTAGAATGTCTATGCCTACCTACCATGTTAATGTTAATTAGGTGCCTTTTTTTTTTGAGTTGGGATCTCACTCTTGCCCAGGATGGAGTGCAGTGGTATGCTCACAGCCATCACAGCCTTGACCTACTGGGCTCAGGTGGTCCTTCTAGCTCAACCTACCAAGTACCTGTAACTACAGGCATGCACCACCATGCCTGGCTAATTTTTTGATTCATTGTAGTGATGAGGTCCTGCCAAGCTACCCAGGCTGGTCTTGAACCTTGGGACTCAGGCCATCCTTTTGCCTCAGCCTCCCAAAGTGCCAGGATTATATGCGTGAGCTACCCTGCTCGGCCAGTAGGTAATTTATTTCATTTTATTTTATTTTGAGTTGGAGTCTCACGCCATCACCCAAGCTGGAGTGCAGTGGCACACTCACGGCCACTGCAGCCTCAACCTGCTGGGCTCAGGACATCCTTCTGCCTTAGCCGTCCAAGTAGCTGGAACTAAAGGCATGCACTACCATGCCCGGCTAATTTTTTAATTTTATTGTTGAGATGAGGTCTCGGCAAGTTGCCAAGGCTGTTCTTGAACCCGTGGCCTCAGGCAGTCCCCTCACCTCGGCCTCCCAAAGTGCTGGGATTACAAGCTTGAGCCACCATGTCCCGCCCAGTAGGTAACTTTTAACACCTACCATATTACAGAACAATAGTCCGTTCCTATAAGCTTGTGGTAGGGAGGATAGGAGGGAGATGACCAGTGCTTTCTAGCACTTTCAGCACACAGAGAATGTATGTACTCAGATAGATGGTTCTTGTGTATGACAGGCTCTATAAGGACACTGACCTTTTTTTGTTCCCCCAGATAATCATCCCACTCAGTTATTTTTAGGTAAAAAAAAAAAAAAAAATCATAGAAGACTAATTTTATTTTCAGAATTACTCTAATTAGCTTTTATATTACCTATAAGCTTCTATTGACATACTCTGGTTTTAAGATTCTTGTTTAGAGTGAGGCAGAGAAATAGTAATTTTGAGCTTAGCATTTGTTTTTATATCTACTTACTTAAAATAATAGTAAAAATTGTATAACTTTGGAGAGGGAAGATATATACATATGCTGTATATATATCCACATATATCCACATCTAAATGTTTATGAATTTATTCAAGCTTCTTATTGTAGATCTTGGTTTAAAATACTGAACTCAGGTTATGTAGAGAAGCTCTTGAAAATGTATATCAAGAGAATTGATTTTAAAATATTCATTTTGTCCTTATTAGCAAAGAAAACAAAAAAATTATCAGTGGGAATTACATATACATAGTATACTAGAGAGAGCCCCAAAAACTGGAATTATTTTTTTGGAGGACAGACCTCTTATAGTACAGCCTTCCTGCTAGAGAAGTGTTCTAGGAACCCATCAGCATTTGTGAACTCTCTAGCGTTTTGGGAGAGACTGTGTTTGACTTCAGTGAATTTTTTCTGGAGATTCTTTCAGTGTATTTGCCCATTTCATGATGGGTGATTTACAAGCGCACCTGCCCACACTGCATTGAGTGTTCAGCAGTTTTTGACCAAAAATGGCATGACTCCCATGCCTATTTACCAAATCTAGCCCCGAACGACTTTTTGTTTTTGTTTCCCCAGATGAAAAAGTTCTCAAAAGGAAATGTTTTGCTGATGAGGAAGAGTTGAAACAAAAATGGTAGAAGCACAAAAAGGCATCAAAATTGAGTTCAAAAACTGTTTTGAGCAGTGGAAAAAGCATCTCAATAGGTGTTTTACATCAAACAGAGTATTTTGCAGGTGACTGAAGTTTAAACATATAAAAATACTCCATTTTTTAACCAGTAAATTCCATTTTTGGGGGGGTCCCCCTTGTACATAGTTTTTTGTATATGTGTATATATACACATATACACACATATATTAAGATCTAATTATAAAATGTGCCTTAAGAGACATTTGAAATAAAAGAATTGTTTTTACATAGAAATATCATAACAGGCCAGGTGCAGTGGCTCATGCCCATAACCCCAGCACTTTGGGAGGCCAAGGTGAGAGGATTGCCTGAGCCCACGGGTTTGAGACAAGCCTGGGCAACTTGGCAAGACCTCATCTCTACAACAGATCAAAAAATTAGTCAGGTGTGGTCGTGCGTGCCTGTAGTTCCAGCTACTTGGAAGGCTGACGTGGAAGGATCACCTGAGCCCAGCAGGTAGAGGCTGTGGTGGCCGAGAGTGTGCCACTGTACTCCAGCCTGGGCGACAGAGTGAGACTCCAACTCAAAAAAAAAAAAAAAAAAGGAAATATCACAACAGTATAGTGATGAAGAGGGAAAGAAAGACAAGTTGCAAAATATGATCGAATTATAGAGTATAAGTGCATGTGTGTCTATATGAAAATCATATGACAATGAGAGAGAGAAAGAGAGAGAGATTGAAATTTATTTACAGTATCTAACAACTTAATCTAGAAGACCACACAGCAAGTCTTTATTTTCAGGTGGTTCTGAAGAATGAGTGTGGGAAAATGGAACTGGTAAAGGAAACAAAGGAAACGTCAACATTCCCGTAATGTTCAAGTTGTGCTATTTTAAAAAAGAAATATCTGGCCAGGCTTGATTACTCACATCTATAATCCCGGCACTTTGGGAGGCCGATGTGGGAGGAACACTTGAGCCCAAGAGTTTGAGACCAATCTGGGCAACATAGTGAGATCCTGTCTCCACCAGAAATTTAAAAACTAGCTGGGCATGGTGGTGCATGCCTGTAATTCCAGCTACTCAGGAAACAGAGGCAGGAGGATCCCTTGAGCCCAGGAGGAGTTCAAGGTTATCATGAGCTGTGATTGCAGCACTGCATTCCAGCTTGGGTGACATAATGAGACCCTGTCTCTAAAAATATGTATAAAACAAATAAAATAAAACAGAAATAAATGAAAATAAATTAGATGAGAATATAAACAAAAATGAAGAGATGTTAATACTTAAATAGGTGATCAGCTTATGGCTATTTAATATACATCTATATATCTTCTGTATTTAAAAAAGCTTTTCAAATGCAAAACTTCTATGTTGCAGATGTCAGCAAAATACTTAATTGCAATATTTGCCACCTATAACACATTACTAGTTAGAAATCCAGCTGATATAAATACTTAGATGTGAACCCTGCAGACACTACCCTGTATTTTTCTGATACCATGTCCATTTCTGTGTTTTCCATGTCACAGTTAGACTTTGACTTTCTCAGAGGCCTTAAAATAGAACTATATAGATTAATATCCAGGTAGGAAGGTTAATGCATTGATTCCTGTAACCTTCAACCCTCTACTATTTAGAAGTGATTGCAAAGTCAATCAGAAAATGTTGTTGATGCTTGCCAACCTACTTCTAAAAATCCAATATAAATACTTATTAAAGACATTATCATTTGTTTAAACACTTGTACATTCAGTGGAGATAAAAGAAGTTAGTAACATTTTTGTTTTTTATTAATTTCTGGTTATATTCATATCAATTATAATGAACCTGATTGAGATTGTGTTCTAATTTGCATCAAGTTTTGGAGGGATGATATATTAGAGTGTTGGGCAAATTAATATCATCATTCAAGCACTGCCCTTTGATTATTTCTCAGAAGTGATCAGCTTTATACTTCCTGAAAAGAAGCTGATTCAGCCAAAAAATATAAATTGTCAAGTTTCTATTTAGTTTTGTACTGAAAGGTCTGTATTTTTCAAAAAATTGCTGTAGTTTTTAGGTAAGTACAGGGCTCTATTAGGAAAAAGTTACTTTTAGAAGCTAGGATTATATATCTGTCATAGAACTCCTGAATGAGGTTACAAAGTCCAGCTTAAATTTTAAAAATTGTTTGGCCAGACTTGTCTGCACGTTTAATTTGCTATTGAGAGGGGACTACCAGAAAGCCAGAATTATCTTTTGGAGGGCGAGTCCCTTGTAGTACACTTGGAATTTGTTTCTCCAGATCAAACGGTCTACCAAAGTTTTTATCTGGAAGTTTTGAGAAGGTTGCATCACAATTTGTGGAAGAAGCATCCCGCATTGTGGCAAACAGGTGACTGGTTCTTCCAACATGACAATGCACTTGCCCATACCACACTGAGTGTTCAGCGATTTTTGACCCAAACGGCATGAACCCTGTGCCCCGCCCCCATTCACCCAATCTAGCCCCAAATGACTCTTTTGTTTCCCAAGATGAAAACGGTCCTCAAAGAGAAATGTTTTACCAGTGTGGAAAATGTGCAACAAAAAAATGGCAGAAACACGAAAAGGCGTCAAAACTGACGAGTTCAAGAACGGTTTTGAGCCAGGCGTGGTGACCAAAGCTTATAATCCCAGCACTGGGAGGCCGAGACAAGAGGATTGCCTGAGCCCAGGGGTTCGAGACCAGCCTGGGCAACTTGGTGAGACCTGGATACTACAATATATCAAAAAAATTAGCTGGGTGTGGTAGCGCACGACTGTAGTTCCAGCTACGTGGAAAACTGAGGTGGAAGGATTGCCTGAGCATAGCAGGTCGAGGCTGTGGTAGCCGTGAGCATGCTACTGCACTCCAGCCTGGGCCACAGAGTGAGACTCCAACTCAAAAAACAAAATAAAACAAAACAAATTGTTTTGAGCATTGGAAAAAGTGCCTCAATCGGTGTATTGCATCAAACAAAGAGGACTTTGAAAGTGACTGAAGTTTAAACATATAAGAATAAATGCACAATTTTTTATAAATAAATTCTGGGGTTCTTTTGGTCTTTCCTTGTACATAGTTTTACACGCACACACACACACACACACATAGAACACACACAGTAAGATCTCATGATAAAATGACCTTCAGAGACACTTGAAATAAAACTGAACAGTTTTTTTCCCTACAGTAGAATTTAGGGTTCACAGATTTACTAAGTGGTGGATTTGATGAATATATCCAGTTTTAGCTGAATGAAAATAACCTGAGTTGGAACATAAATGAGATAATATTACTTATGCCCATAGGTCCAGAATTTCTTTTCACTTTTTTCCTTTGTTAAGACTTCAAGTTGTTAAGATAATTGTGAGACTCTGCACAACATGTTTCTGGCAAAAATAAATACAAAAAAGCCAGCATACTCCTTAAAAAGGAAGACAACCCACACCAACAACAGCATCAAACTTCAAGTCAATTAGCTTCTCCTTTAGTGGTTGCATAATGACTGCTGCCCTATTCAGAGCCAAATATACTCGTCTCAGAAACTCCAAAATCATGAGGAAAATTTCAATGCCCGTGTTGTACTCATTGACTTTTGACTTCATTGGCAAGTGTTGGGTTTCTGTGAGCCACAAGAATGTACACCCAGAGAACTCACGTTGTTCTAGGAATTCCTTGGAAAGCATGATATATCATAAGCTTTATTTTAAATTTCATGTTGTTTTATTGCTTGCTGATGTTTGAGATCTGTTAGAGGAATTTTTTTTTTTTTTTTTTTTTTTTTGAGATGGGGTTGCCCAGGCTGGAGTGCAGTGGCATGATAAAAGTTCACTGCAGCCTTGACCTCTTGAGCTCAAGGGAACCTCCTGTCTCAGCCTCCAGAGTAGCTGGGATTTCAGGTGCACTTCACTACACCCAGTTTATATTGAAGAAACATGCTTTTATAGAGACAGGGTCTTTCTAGGTTGCCCAGGCTGGTCTTGAACTCGTGGCCTCAAGTGATCCTCCTGCCCCTGCCTCTCAAGGTGCTGAGATTATAGGTGTGAGCCACCATGTCTGGTCTGTGAAGAGGATTTTTTTTTTAAAAAGTTTTTATTTTAAGCTTTTTCTTGCCATATACAAAAGTAAATAAATGTGGGTCTTTCTATCTCATCTTTAATAGGTATAGAAGGTCATTACAGTAACTGGCAAGGAGAAGGGACATGAGCTTTACTCTTAATACAGCCAAGTAAACCTAAAAGAACAACCTGAAGAAAAATACCACAGGAGCCAAGAAAAACATTCCAGATTGAGCTTTGGCTCCTGAAATTATTTTGGGGATTTCAAGTTGACAAAACAGTTCCGTAGGTTTCTGGGAATGTTGGTTGCATATATAATTCCTCATATTCTGCCTTGACTTTGGTCTCATTTTCCATACCTTCAGGTTTTGAAATACTAGGACTCCAAGATACCGCCCTTGTTCTCACACTGTTGGATCTTCTTGCCTTTTCTTTTTTTTTTTTGAGTTGGAGTCTCACTCTGTCACCCAGACTGGAGAGCAGTGGTACACTGTCAGCCACCACAGCCTTGACCTGCTGGGCTCAGGCGATCCTTCCACTTCAGCCTTCCAAATAGCTGGAACTACAGGCATGCGCCACCACACCCAGCTAATTTTTAAAAAAATTTTTTGGTAGAGCTGAAGTCTTTCTATGTTGCCCAGGCTGGTCTCAAACTCCTGGGCTCAAGCAGTCCTCTTGTGTTCGCCTCCCAAAGTGCTGAGATTGCATGCGTAAGCCACCATGCCCGGCCCTCACTTTTCTTTTCTTTTTTTTTTTTTGAGTCGGAGTCTCACTCTGTTGCCCAGGCTGGAGTGTAGTGGCATGCTCACGGTCACTACAGCCTTGACCTGCTGGTCTCAGGTGATCCTTCTGCCTCAGCCTTCCAAGTAGTTGGAACTGCAGGTGCGTGGCACCACAACCCACTCATTTTTTAAATTTATTGTAGAGATGAAGTCTCACCAAGTTGCCCAGGCTGGTCTCGAACCCCTGGGCTCAGGCAATCCTCTCACTTCCGCCTCCCAATGTGCTGAGATTATAAGCATGAGCTACTGTGCCTGGCCTTCCTTTTCTTTTTTTTTTTTTTTAAAACAGCAGAAGTGAATTTTTTTTTTTTTTTTTAGTTGGAGTCTCACTCCATGGCCCAGTCTGGAGTGCAGTGGCATGCTCATGGCCACCACAGCCTCATTCAGCTGAGCTCAGGGGATCCTTCCACCTCAGTCTTTCAAGTAGCCGGAACTACAGGCATGCGCTATTATGCCTAGCTAATTTTTTTTGATATATTGTAGTGACGAGGTCTCACCAAGTTGCCCAGACTGGTCACAAGCCCCTGTGCTCAGGCAGTCCTCTCTCCTTGGCCTCCCAAAGTGCTTGGATCACAGATGAAAATCTTTTTTTTTTTTTTTTTTTTTTTTTGTTGGAGTCCCACGCGATCGCCCAGACTGGAGTGCAGTGGCCATTCCCGGCCACCGCAGCCTCGACCTGCTGGGCTCCGGCGATCCTTCTGCCTCAGCCTTCCGAGTAGCTGGAATTACAGGTGCGCGCTACCACGCCCAGCTAATTTTTTAGATTTATTGTAGAGATGAGGTTTCGCCTGCCCAGACGGGTCTCGAACCCGCCGGCTCAGGCAATCCACTCACCTCAGCCTCCCAAGGCGCGGGATTACAGGCTGAGCCACCAAGCCCGGCTGAAAATCTTTTTAATGTAGAATGCTCACTACTAAAATACACTGAGTTGTAGTAAAAATGTGTATTTTATCTATATATGTTTTAAAAACTGTCTTTGTATGGAACAGTGATACACTAGGACCTGACTTAGGGAGTTCTGTTACTAAAATCATGGATGTATGTTTCATAATTGTGACCTTTGCTCTCACAAACTTTGTCTTTTGATAACGTGTGTACTAAGTGAGAGTAAACTTGAAGAAATTTTAAAAGTATATGAATATATCAATGTATCAGCTCTTTTGCTAGCAAAAAATATGGAACTGCTGATGATGTGAACTAATCAGAAAGGATAATAAAATGAGAAACTTACTATAGCTTGTCTTGTTAAATTGAACTTATCAGTGTTGGGGATTTAAAGGTTTTGGTTGCTAATTTATATTTCAAAATGTAAAAGACCATATTCATATTTTGCCATTAAAATGTGCGTTATTTGTCTGTTGAAATTAACACACGTCATGGTACCCTTCAAGGGCATGGTCGCTTTTTACTTCTCTGCAACTTTGCATTCATTCATTAATTCAACTAATACTCTGTTATTCGCAAGGTGTCTCTCAGAGATGCACCTAACAGTCACATGTGGAATGTTGTGGAATAAATAAATAAGACTCATAATTTACAGGAGGCAGCAGGCACAGTAAAATCAACACATTTTAAATAATTTAAGTAGTAAATGCAATACTACTAATTTGACAGATTGATTCCCTTTAATGAATTGGTTCTTATTTGGACAAAGTCAAATAATTAGAAAAAAAAAATTCTAGCCAATTCTATTGTTTTTTAGCTGACTTGCATTTATGAGAAAAGAGCTGTATTCAGTTTTATATTCAATATAAATTAATTAAATTTGGTTCTTTGAGCTATTTAAAACCTTCAATAAAAGAGGCTGAAGCCTACTGGTTCTGACGAGTCGCTTTGCCAGGATTTCTCCTTGTATAAATGAAAACCCTCATGAAATAGCTTTCTTTGATTATATTCTCAGACAGGATAGTGTCGTTTTTGGTAAGGTTTTTGATGTGGTTGAACAACCTTTCCTGGGAAAGTTCAGCAAATTTCCATGATGTCAGCCCACTGAATAGTTCCTGGAGACACGACCACGCTTTTCTTAATCCACCAAGAGGACAGTGTGTCTGTGTTGTCTCATAAACATCATTGTGGATTCCTTTTCTTCTCGAACATCGTTCTTATTTACCATCCAGTCTTGTCTTGCCCACAGTTAAGTAGTGCATGTGCACATGGTAAGTTATAAAACATATATGCTACCATTATTCATCTTACTGTTATAATATAGACCAGTGTCCAAATGTCAGCATGCAAGTAAATCAGATTATGCACTTCTAACAGAGTCATAGGAAAAGCTGGTGATGTCAGTTCATGGACCACACATTGAGTACCAAGGCTGTGGTGCTTAACACCATGGGTTGGCCATTGCTTTGTTACGCTCTGGTATGTCCACGTGACTCTTTGAGCAATGTCCGCCATGTTTTCTAGCTTTGGCTCCCTGCCCTACCTTGGGGAGGTAAATCTCCTCTTTCTCTCTCTCTCTAATTTGCTTTCTAAATAAATTATATTTTCCAATCTAAAAAAAAAATACTGTGGTTTTTAGAATCAGAGAATCCTCGGTTCATATTCTGTGTTTACTAGTTACTAGATAAATAAGGTTGGGAGAGTTACTTGATCTCCTTATGTTTTAGTTTTCTCATCTGTAAAATGGAGATAATGCTATCATGACTAGAGAGAGTCCAGAGGGGGATAATACCACTAACTGCATCATGGGTTATTTATGGATAAAATTAGATATCTCATCTATCTTATTTCCTCTTTTGGCTAGTTGTGAGGCAGCAATGATGATTATTCTTTTGTTATTTCTTGGCAGAGCGTTTTCAGTTCTCTTTTTGTCGCACTTTAAAGTCCTTCAGATCTGTTGAATTCCTGTTATGGGATATTTTAACCAAGTAATCACAAGAGATTCTTACAGAATCATATAGCTTTTGATTGGCAGTTGTTCCTTTCTCCAGTTGTTATCAATGTTTATAGAAAACTAGAACTACAAACACAATTGTGATTCTTTCCTCTTTCTTCCCATCTTGATTTGTGCAAGGAACAATTTGCACAGCACATCTTTAAGAAATAACAGCCTACCCTTCCCAGCAGCACTCTAGACCGCCCAAGCCCAAGCCTTTCTGGAATCGCATAGTCCCTGAGGTACTTTTTTGCATGCAAAACATCCTCATAAAGGAGATTAAATGAAGTGCTCTCTAGATTTGTCAAGTCTTAATGAGAAAAACTGCTTTAAAATAAATTTTAATAAAGCATCTTAACTAATATTTTAATCAGTGGAAGTTTGCACCATTTTTCTTAATAGTGTTCATATGAAAAAGATCAATGATTATTTTAGTCTGCTAAGCCTATAAAATTGGTAATGGATGACATATTATATTATAGCACATAAAATCTACAGTTAAATGTAGGCAGTTGTTTACCTGTTTTCTTTAAAGCTACATTTAAAATGAAAAGCGATGTACTTTAAGAAATTATTCGATTAAACTAGTGAGGAATATAAAGGGAGAAACATTTTACCAATACAATTAATTCTGTGGGTAAAAGAAACAGACTTATAATGACAGTGGAACAAAATCATTATTTTAGGGATTCAACTATGTGAATGGGTATATGTAATTAGCTATATTACTGTAGATTCTTCAGACCTAAAGTGATCTTGAAAGATAAGTGTGAGCCGGGCTCGGTGGCTCAGCCTGTAATCCCGCGCCTTGGGAGGCTGAGGTGAGTGGATTGCCTGAGCCCGCGGGTTCGAGACCCGCCTGGGCAGGCGAAACCTCATCTCTACAATAAATCAAAAAAATTAGCCG
>CAUYQG010048392.1:0-12906 GCA_963574415.1 Tarsius wallacei
GCCAGCATCTGTTGTTTGTTTTATTAGTGACCGCCATTCTTTTTTTTTTTTTTTTGAGTTGGAGTCTCACTCTGTTGTCCAGACTGGAGTGCAGTGGCCGCTCCCGGCTCCCGGCCACTGCAGCCTCGACCTGTTGGGCTCCGGTGATCCTTCTGCCTCAGCCTTCCAAGTAGCTGGTACTACAGGCGCGTGCTGCCACGCCTGGCTAATTTTTTGATTTATTATACAGATGAGGTCTCGCTTGCCCAGGCGGGTCTCGAACCCGTAGGCTCAGGCAATCCACTCACCTCAGCCTCCCAAAGGCGCGGGATTACAGTCTGAGCCACCGAGCCTGGCTAGTGACGGCCATTCTTACTGGGGTTAGGTGGTATCTCAATGCACACGGAAATTTTTGGAAGGTGATGCTTTGGTTATGACTATGGTTATGATTATTGATTATGGTGTTGATATTATAATGTATTCATGTGTTTACTCATAAAAATATATACATTAAATATGACAATTTTGCACATAAATTCTATTTCAATAAAGCTTAAAGATATATACCATGAACTAAGAAAAAATGTCACAGAAAGCTATTTATCTCTCTCTCCAAAAACTACACTCTTTCCTCACAGTAAACGAAATGGTGCCATGATCTGGGAAGATGCTGTTTACACAGACATTTCTAATTAAGGATGTACTTAATACATATAATCCACTCCCTAATTTTGACTTCTCTCATGACTCATTAACCCAGTTATAATTCATTTGAGAGTGGGACAGGCGACAGACACTGCATTACTTGCTATACTTACATCATTGCATTTCTGTATTTAACTATGTCTCCACAACAATAATTTTCATTTATCAATGACTATTGATGCTTAGATATGTAAGAATATGTTTAGGTCTTGTGGTCAGTAAATGGAGGAGTCAGGGGTCAAACCCAGGTCCAATTCTGCAGCCTATTCTAAACTCACATGGCTGGACTGATTGATTTGGAAACACCACAGTTTACTTTGAAGGCAAACTCCTTATAAACACATTTATTTTTCTTTTTTTGAAAAGACAGTTCTTTTCATTGGTTTGCCTTCTGCTTACTTGCTTCCTTAAAATACACAGTTGATTGTTCATAGCTTCAGAGAAAAATCACTGTCCTGTAAAGTGCCCATTATAATGTGTCAATGAATGGGATAACATGCATAATTTACCGCAGGAGAGTGTGTAATTAGAAAATTAACCTTTTACTTTTCTCCTGTTAATCAGTTACAGAAAATGATGGAAGAATTACACATGAGCAACCGTGTCCACTGTGCTATTGTGCTTTTAATTTCTAAGTTAGTAGATAAGGGAAAAAAAAAAGACTCAAAGGCAAGAGTCTGAATACGTTAAGCAGAAATGGCGTTTTGTACATATAGAGTGACCTACTTCCCAGGTGTTTCATACACCTTTAAAAAATTCTTTAAAAATTATCTAGTTTGGGGTAGTACTTTACTCAAATGAGAGAGAAAATGTAGGATTCTATTTTTTACCTCTAAAAGCATTTCTAATTTTCAGAAAGCACTGCATTTGTATAGTATATATGTGTTTTCATGAAAGTATAAGAAAATGTGAAGTGAGACTGATGTATCCTAGGACATCGAGAGGGACCAGCACCCTCCAAGGTCAGCTCCTTCCTCCTCCACAGATGTGGACTTGCTTCTCAACTCCAAGGAAAACCCAATTCTCTGAACTGCGAGAAAGTGGAGTCTGTCTCATCAAATTGAAAGCTTTAAACACTTCTACCTCTGGATCTCACAGACGATCAGTAGTATTCACTTTGTGGTTTGAAATCACTGGGTCACAGCTTTGATTTTTAGACACAGCATTTGCAATACTTCATTCCATAGAGAACCTACAATGTGTGAGAAGGCAGAAAAACCTGAGATATATTAAAACTGTATATACCAGAGGGTTAAGGGGATAATATTGAGTCATTGGACTCGGCAAAGTTTTGCTAGCTATCTAATTTTAAGCACTGCTCTTGTTTTCAGTGATTCAGTTGTTCTATTTGCTAAATAGAGATTTTATTTTTCTTGCCATTTCAAATAATTTCTAATGAGAAAAATTAGAGATATATATAAATACGTTGCAATCATCATTGTAAGTGTATGAAATATGAACTGTTATTTCTATCTACGGCTACTTCTGAGTGGCTAAATTTTGATTTCTATAGGAAAACCAAAGGCAGAATTCTATATCTTCTTAGTCTCAAATTATTTGTCAATATAACTCTTCATATTTAAAAGTCATTTTGTATATTTTTCTTTTAGCCAGTGGTCACTCTTATATCATCCTTGACCTTGAAATTTTTACCTTTTTGACCTTTTGCCTCATTGTCATCTGAGGAAGGCTGCTTAATGGTCCTTAAAAGATCTGTTACCTCCTAATGCCCGGAAACTTCAAATGTTACCCTACCTGGGGAAAGGGGTCTTTGCAGATGGGATTAATTTGAGACTCTTGAGATAGGGTGATTATCCTGGATTATCAAGCAGGGTACTAAGCGCTTTCATAGGGTCTCCATAAGAGATAATCAAAGAGTGATTTAATACAAACAGAAGTGGAATGGGTAATGTGACCACTGACACAGGGATCGGAATGATGTGGTCACAAGCCAAGGACTGATGGCAGCCACCAGAAGCTGGAAGAGGCAAAGATCAGATTCTTCCCCAAAGGATTCAGAAGACATGCAGTACTGCTTATACTTTCATCTTTTCCCTGTGACACCTATTTCATCTTCTGGCCTCCAGAAGTGTAAGAAAATAAATTTGTGCTTTTTTGAGTCATCAAGTTTTTCACAGCAGCCATAGAAAATTAATTCTTTCTTATCACACCAAAGGAAATTCTAGCCAATATGCCGAATGACTCTGGCTACCTCTTCCCAAATTCCCAACTTATTGCATACCCTTCTGCTTTACTGACCCCTTCTAGATCATGAGAAGTCATCTGAAGACTTTGCAAAATTCAGTATTGCCTTTTCATGAGAAATTGTGACAAGCATTATCTTTTCTAATGAATGCTCCCTTGCATCCTGGGCCTTCATAATACAAAAAAAAAAAGATATGATACACTTTTGGCTGGTGAAGATTGTTGGAGTTAAATGAGTAGTAAAATGTAGTTTCCCAAGTACAGACAAATTTCTTTTTGATGGTGTAAGGGTAGATTTGATTATTTCTGCGTTGAGATTCCTTCCTGTCCCTTTCTACAGTCAGTCGTTGTGCATTGGGGGACTTCGGAGATTCTTCTAATAAACGTTGAAGGGAAAAAACAAAGAATTGCCTTGCTTAGAATTTCCTTTCATCTTCTTCCAACCCGTTTTGTTAGTTTTATTGAAAATTTAGTGACTCTATCCTTACTGCAAAACAAAGCAAACACATATAGAGGCTTAAAGAACAGAAATGTGTTTTCTCACACTTCTGGAGACTAGATCTAAGTTGGAGGTGTCAGCAGGTTGGTTTCCTGTGAGGTGTCTCCTTGGCTTGCAGGTGGCTTTCATCTCCCTGTGTTGTAACATAAATTCTTACATATATTTTAAAAGAAGCCAGTTAAGACAAATTTGTTCACATTTCTAAACATTTTTTACTGTTGGCTTTGAATTTTTTCTCTTATATAGGCTAATATGTTGTGGGTTTTTTTTGTCATACTTTATAATTAACTGACCATTGACAATTCCTACAAGTGAATTTATGCAGTTGACACTGAATGAAAAATTATAGTGAAAAAGCTACTTTAAATTAGTGGATATTGAACTAAAGAGTTGTTTCTCAATGAGTAAGGAAGATCAGTTAGTTTCAGCTAACTTATCGAGATATTTCTTCATCTCCATAGTGTCAAAAAGAAAAAATATCTCATTATTTCTTAAATATGTGTCATGTATTATGTGCAAATATTCAGATTTTTATGTCTAAATATAATTACTTTTACATTAACTGAAGCTACAAAATGATTTTTTAAAATAATACTTAACATGGCGCACATGAATTGGTTAATAGTTAATAGGAATAAATTTTTCGGCTAAATAAAAATGAGAAGAATTTATGGTTTTAATAAGCATATCTTTATAGATTTCTAGCATCTGGTGTATTTTTAATTCTTATCTCTGAAGTTATTTTTCTTTTAGTCTTTGCTCCCATTCCTTTACATATATACTGCATCACTGTGTGTGTTTGCATGTGTGTATGTTTCAATTTGTGAGTAGAATGAAGAAGAAAATCAGAAATTTCTACACTGGAGACAAAATAAGTACAAATAAAAAAATATGAACTAACACAAAAGTAAAGAAGGTGGCACAAAAAAAAAAGAGAAGAAGAAGGTAGTCAATATTACGTGCATTTTATGTGGAAATTTATGGATTTAGGATCCCTGCATGAAGTTAAGTCAGAAATATTCAAAAGTAGAGTAATATTCTTCAAGATCTTTTCCTTAAGAAAAACAATTCAAGACTGTACCAAAAATCTTAGTGTTAGCCATCAGACACCTTAGCAAGGGGAAATACATCATGGGCCAATTGAATGGGCCAATATGAGCTCTGGGGAAGGGAAGATGGTGGATGACTTATGCCTTGGATGAAAGTCAAATGAATAACTGGAATGCTGGGCATACACTTTCATTAGAATAAATAAATAGAAGCATTTTTACGAACAGGTTAGTATAATAATCATCACTGGAGAAACTGCAGGTGGAGAATGGAAAAGATATCGATAAAACGGGAACATTTTCATTTAAGGAGAAATGTAGACTGACAAATGAAAAGGAAATAAAAAAGACCTAAATTGTGCTCTGGCACGTGAGATCTTCCTCCCTCAGGGAGAATGTGGGTCCAATTCACCCTGTGTATCCTTGCCAAGGAAAAGAATAAATCAACAGCAGAGACAGTCATTCAGAAGTTCCCAGACTCACCAGGTACATGTAGATTCCTCTCTTATTTAGGGGCTTCTAAATTTACCTGGTCATATATATTATATGGAAGAAATGTTTTAGCTCCTTTCAAATTTACTTTTTTATTATATAGTCCTTCACTCAAGGAGAAAATAAAGTTTATGTTAAAGTTAGCTCAGATACTATTATAGCAAAGCAAAGTGCATAATGAAGGATTTGACTTGTCTGAGAGGTGGAATAATGTCATGAAGCAAGTCACCATTAAGCAGAGTCTTGAAGAATAGTGTGTTACTAAGAAAAACTGTGAGTGTGCTTTGGAGGAGGGAGGAAACTTCTCCAAGGATGAACAAGAGTCCACAAAAAGGCCAACTGGATGCCCGTGCGTGTTTTAGACAGAGAGTGGCACGTTTGAGAAAACAGAGGAAGCCCAGTCATTCTGAGAAACCGAAAGCAGGTGGCATCACCAATTGAGGTAAAATCAGAGAATTAGAAAATAAAGAGCCTCCTTTAAAAAAAAAGTGTTTATTCAATAGAAGATGGCATGACTAAATGTGTTTTAGAATATTTACTGTCTGCGATTTAAAAATTGTGGATTGAAAGGTGACTCATGCAAATCTATTAAAGTTGTGTGGATGAGAAATGTTGATAGTTTAGTCTGCAGTGGGAACAACTGAATGAATAAAGTTTAGCAAATTCTAAAGAAACATGAATAGTAAAGTCAAGAATGTAGTATGTAAGCTGAGAAAGAGATTAGATAGCTTGGAGCTTTTTAGCCTGTGCTTCTGAAATTATGTCTGAGCCATTCGAGCTATGGTAAGATTAAAACAATATCAGCTTTGATGTTCAAGTCCGTGAGTTAAATTTGAGAATGATAATGTCAACATTGCGTTGAACATCCAAGTTGAGATGAAAAATAAGTCGAATAGCGGTAGGTTTTTGTAAGCATAAATCATAACATGAATGGTATTTGAAACCAACAGTGAATGAGATTGCTTGCCATGTGAGAAAAAGAGAGATTGTAGGACTGAGCTTTGAATAATTTTAACCAGAAAAAAAGCAGATGATGGAGGGGGCCCAGTATTGATAATGGAATGCAAACTCTCTAAAAGCAAAGAGAAACAGCAAGTTTGAATGCTATTGAGACCTCAACAAGTTAAGGTTTGAAAAACGGTTAACTGAATTTTGAAGCTCCTTGTAGAGGTAAAGAGAATTCAGAAAGCTTGGTCTTCTACCAGAGAGGGAGATGAAATAACAAAGACAATGTAGATAATGTTTCATAAAGTTTAGCTATGAAAGGAGAGAGAATTATGGCGGTGATGGAGGAGAAAGGGGTGAAAAGATCCTTCGTGAGAGAGGAATACAATTGAGAGAGGGGTTGAATATGTGAGAGAGTTTGAATAATCAGTACTGTAAAGGTCATGAGAAGGGAGAGAATGGAATTCAAGCAACAGGACCTTAGATAGGAGAAGATAATCTACTAAAATACACTCGGAAATTGGAGAAGTTAGAATTTTTAAAGGAGTTGCAAAAGTCTGAAATAGCTGTGAATTGTGATAGAGCAAATACATAGAGAAATATAGAACAATTGCTAAGCCACGTTGAGATTGCGTTTGTGCTTGGTAATCATAAATCTAAAGTGGAACCAATCTGCTCTTTTGTGTGACCTTTTACAATGGAGCACAGTTATTTGGGCTCTGAATGTAATAGATGGAGAATGAAATAGGTGGATTTATATTTCAGATGAAAGTGTTGCTAGATATGAAAAAGAAAAAGAAAGACAGATGTGATAAATGGTCCGACTGACAAGTGTAAAATTGAAATGATAGACCATAAACTATTTTTTGAATGAGGAGTAAAATGATGTTTCTTCAAAAAAGTCCAGTCAGTTTTGCTTTTGTGCGTGTAAAGTTTGTGAATATAATGGAAATATGGTCAAATAAATGCAAAAGCACCAGAGGAAGGGAGAATAAAGAAAAATGAGCCTGTGTCTACCATTCTGTTTACCTGAAGGGGTGACACTGAACCATTTTGAGTTTGCAGTGATTAAAATGCTTATATAATCTTTTACTCTACCAATGTACTCTGCATTCATGTTTTGAGGTAACTATTCATAAGAGTTCACAGTGTCCTCAAGTTTTTTGAGTTATTTCTGTCAGACTTTTTTAGTGGCATAAGCAATAAACTTAAGAACAAAACAAAACCATATGCAAGCATATATGTCAGTCCTCTCATTTGGAGGATAATGTATTGAAATCCAAAAGAAGTGATGAATGAACAAGAACAGCATATTTAAGAAAGCTTTAGCTTGAACTCACATACCTTGAACTTGAAGGTAGCCTTAACCATAGCCATCTATAGCCTTAACTGTAAATGATGTAATATTATAGATTAGTATACTGATATTGCAGAAGATGACCCAGACAAAGTCTATCCTGGGAAACTAATATTTAATATTAATTCATGGGTTGATACAACTTGGGATTCAGTGATGTACATATTTGGTGAAATTGAGGCTTCCTCAGTATTCTTCAAATTGTCTTACCAATGAGACCACAATTTCACCACTTTTAAGAATATTACTAATTGCTATGGTTTGAATGTTTGTTCTCTTTAAAATTTATATTGGAATTTAATTCTCATTGTAACACTACTAAGAAGGTAGAAAACCTCTGTGTAGTATTTCAGAAGTGGTATATTTGGCAGGAAATTAGGATTAGATAGGGTTGTGAGGTCAGGGCATTAAAGCTTTAAAACATATGAGCTAGCATGCTCAGACCTTTACTAAGTGATACCCTCCACTGCCTAGGGATTCTGCAGGGAAGTTCCACCAGTCAGAAGTCCCTCAACAGATGCAGCTCGTACACCTTGGACTTCTCAGTCACCAGAACTATAAGAAATAAGTTTATTTTCTTTAATAATTACTCAATCTCAGGTATTTTGTTATAAAAACAGTAAGCAGCTTAAGACACTAGCAGATAAAATATTTCACATAATTTTAGGAAAACATTTGCAAAGTGTCAAACGACTTACAAAAATTACCAAAAACGATATCTTGAAATATGGTAAATGAAATAGAGTAAACAAATATGACCACAAAGCTTATTTATTTATATTTTAAGGATGTGGAGTACAATTCAAGATTAGGTATACAAGTGGTCATTATACAAGTAAAATCTGGGCCACCCTTTGGTCTCCATTTTGCCTGGTTTAAGATCAGGTACCCTTATTGATGCTGTGCTCCCCCAATCTACCCCAGCAGTATCCCACTGCTGCCAATCCCTTTCTTATAGTATTATGGTAAATGTTAATTGCCCACTTACGAATGAGAACATGTGGTACTCTGTTCATTGTTTCTGTGACACTGAGTATGATACACTATAAATTTATCCACATTACTGCAAAATTCATATGTTTGTCCTTTCTTTATGGCTGTGTAATATTCCATTGTGTATATGCACCACATTTTATTTCCAATCCAGTGTGGATGGGCAGCACAGTTTGTTCCATGTGTTTGTTCTTGTAATAAACAGGCATGTGCAGGTATCTTTTTGAATGATTTGAGTTCCTCTGGGTATATTCCCAATAGGGGGATTGCTGGGTCATATGGAAGGTCAATTTCTAGTTCTTTCAGAAATCGCCACACTGTTTTCCAAAGACGCTGTACTAGTCTGCACTACCAGCAGCAGTGTAGAAGCATTGCTTTTTCTCTACATCTTTGCCAGCATCTGTTGCTGTTTGTTTTATTAATGATGGCCATTATTACTGGGGTTAGGTGGTATCTCAATGTTGCTTTGATTTGCATTTCTCTGATGATTAGTCAGGTGAGCATTTTTCTTTTATTATTATTATTATCTTTTATGGGTGAGCATTTTCATGTGTCTGTTGGCTGCCCATTTATCTTCTTTTAAGAAGTTTCTATTCATGTCTTTTGCCCACTTTTTAATGGAGGTGTTTTTTTTTTTTCCTTTTGGCATGTTTGAAAACCTTGTAGATCATGGATGTTAGGCCTTTGTCATATAGTTGGCAAATATGTTTTTCTATTTTATGGGCTGTCTCCTCACTCTCTTGATAGTTTCTTTTGCTTTGCAGAAGCTATTGAGTTTGATGAGAACCCAGTTATCTATCTTTCTCTTATGGCATGGGCACTAGGGGTTTTGATCAGGAATTGTTGCCAGTTCCAATTTCCATAAGTGTGTCTCCGGCATTTTCTAAGGTTGTTATAGTTTGAAGTTTTACGTTTAGATCTTTGATACATTTAGAGTAGATTTATGTGTATAGTGATAGGTAGGGATCCTGTTTCAATCTTCTACGTGTGGTCAGTCAGCTTTCTCTGTGCCATCTACTAAATATGTTCTCCTGTCTCCAGTGGTTGTTGGTGGAGGCTTTGTCAAGGATGAGTTGACTGAGAAATTGAGATTTTGCTTCTGGAATCTCCATCCTGTTCCATTGGTCTCTATATCTATTCTTGTACCAATACCAGGTTGTTTTGATTATTATACCCTTATAGTAAAGTTTAAAGTCGGGAAGTGTAATATCCCCCACTTTGTTTCTTTTGCTGAGGATTGATTTGGCTATTCATGATCATTTATGCTTCCATATGAATTTCTCTATTATCATTTCCAGATCTGAGAAGAACGATGATGGTAATTTAACAGGTATTGCCTTGAATCTGTAGTTTGCCTTGGGTAGGATGGACATCTTAACAATGTTGATTTTTCCTATACATGAGTATGGAATATTTTTTTATCTGTTTGTGTTTTCTTGGATTTCTTTGAGCAGTCTTTTGTAGTTTTCATTGTAAAGGTCTTCCACTTCTCTGGTTAGGAAGATGTCAAAGTATTTCTTTCTTTCTTTCCTTCTTTCTTTCTTTCTTTTTTTTTTCTTTTGCTCTTGTGAATGGGATTATGCCTTTTATTTGGGTTTCTGTGTGCTCGTTGTTTGTGTATAAGAATGCAACTGTCTTCTTTGCACATTTATTTTTTACCCCAAGACTTTGCCAATGTCCTTTATCAGTGAAAGCAGGTTTTTGACAGAGTCTCTTGGGTTTTTGAAGTATAGGATCATATTGTAAGCAAAGAGGGATACTTTAACTTCCTCTTTTCCTATTTGGATATTGCTGATTTCTGTCTCTTGTCATTGCTCTAGCTAGGACTTCCAACACAATGTTGAACAAGAGGGGTGAGAGTGGGCAGCCTTGTTTTGCTCCCATTTTCAGGGGAAATGTTTTCAGTTTCTGTCTGTTTAGCAGTGTCCTTACTGTGGGTTTATTGTAGATGGGGCCTACTGTTTTGAGGTAAGATTTTTCTTTGCCTAGGTGTTTGAGGGTTTTTATTAAAAAGGGATGATGGATTTTATCAAAAGCTTTTTTTGCATCTAATGATATAATCACATGGTTCTTGTTTTTACATCTCTTGAAGTATTCAATTACACCTATAGTCTTGTGAATGTGAACCAGGCCTGCATCCTGGGGATGAAGCCTACTTGGTCTTGGTAGATGATTTTTGAGATGTTTTGTAGGATCCCATTTGCTAGAATCTTGTTGAAAATTTTCACATCTATGTTCATTAGGGATATTGACCTGCAGTTCTGTTTTTTTGTGGGATCTCATGCTGATTTGCGAATCAGTATGTTAGCTTCAATACAAATGGTTTGGGGAGAATTCCACCTTTCTCAATTGCCTGGAATACATTCAGTAGGATTGGTATCAGCTCCTCCTTGTATGTTTTATAGAATTCCACTGGAAAGATGTCTGGTCCAGGGCTAATTTTTTTGTAGGGAGTTTTCTTATGATGGAGTCAATTTCCTGGGTTGTTATTGATTTATTTAGTGTCTTAATGTCTTCTTCTTATTGTTTCAACCTTGGGAGACTGTGTGATGTTAGAAATTCCTCCATTTCATTTAGATTATCAAGTTTGTTTCCATGCAGGTGTGCATAGTAATCTCTGATTATCTTTTGTATTTCTTCAAGGTCAGTTGTGATTTGATCTTTTGCATTTCTGATTGTGTTTATTTGAGCTTTTTCTTTCCTTTGCTTGGCCACTCTGGCTACAGGTCCATCAATGTTGTTTATTCTTTCAGAGAACCAGCTTTTTGTATTGTTGATTTTTTCTATGATATTTTTGTCTTATACCCCATATTTGGGCTTTTACTTTGGTGATCTGGATTCTTCTGTTAACGTTAGGGTTTTGGTGGTCTTGTCTTTCCAGCTCCCTTGGGAGATTTGTTAGGCTATTAACTTGCAATCTTTCCATTTTCCTTATGTGTGCTCATAGAGATATAAATTCCCCTCATAAAATGGATTTCATGGCATCCCAGAGGTTTTGGTAGGCTATTTTTTTCATTTTCATTTGTTGCCAGGAGTCTGTTAATTTCTGTTTTGATTTCTGTGTTGACCCAGAAGTAATTCTGCATAATGCGGTTTAGTGTCCATGTCTTTATGGGTTTGGGGGCAATTTTATTGGTGTTGGTATTTATTTTTATTCCACTGTGGTCTGAGAAGGTACATGGCAGCATTTCAATCTTATGAAATTTGTTTATGCTTCATTTATGACCCAGGATGTGATCAATTTTGGCGTATGTTCCATGTGGCGAGTAGTAGAATGCATATTCTTTGGTTGTTGGGTGGAGTATTCTGTAGGTATCAATTAGTCCATTTGGTAGAGCATCAAATTGAGGTTCCAGATCTTTTTGTTGTTTTTTTGCCTCAATGATTTATCTAGAGTTGTTAGTGAGACATTTAAGTCCCCAGTTAGAGTCAATATCTTTTTAGTTTACTTAATAGTTGCTTTATAAATGCTGGTGTTCCTGTGTTGGGGGCATATATGTTTAGGATGGATATTTCTTATTGATGGATCAAATCTTTTATTATTATGTAGTGTCCTTCCATATCTTTTTAAATTTTTGATAGCTTAAATGTGTTTTGTGTGATATTAAGATCATGACTCCTGCCTTTTTTTATGATCCATTCACCTGGAAACTTGTTTTCCATCCTCTTTGAGTCAGCTTGCATCCCTTGTGATGAGAGGAGTTTCCTGGATGAAGCAAATTATTGGGTCATTTTTTAAAAAATCCAGTTTGCCATTCTGTGTCTTTTCAGTGGTGCATTTAGTCCAGTCATGTTCAGGCTGATTACTGAAATGTGACTATGTATCCCCATCATGAGGTTCTTGTAAAGATTTTTCTTTTTTTTTTACTTTTAGCTTTTGGGTTGATGTATATGTGTGTTTCCGAATTTTCAGTTGCAATGTATTCTCTGTTGATTCTGTGTTCTGCTATTCTCTTGGAAAGTGTGTGATCATTCTTTTTTCTTTCTTCTGTGTTAATACCTTTTTAAGCATTTCCTATAGAGCTGTTTGGAAGCTGCATAATCTCTTAGGGATTGGATGTCTGGGAAGGATTTTAATTCTCCTTTGCTAATGAAGCTGAGCTTGGCTGGGTAGGAAATTCTTGGTTGAAATTATTTATCTTTGAGGACTTTTAATGTTGGATTCCAGTACCTTCTAGTTTGTAGTGTTTCTGGCAATGGGTCTGCTGCTATTCTGATTGGTTTTCCCTGGTAGTTAGTCTGACCTTTCTCTCTTGCTGTCTTTAGGACTTTTTCTTTTGTGCCAACTTTGGCCAAAATCTCTGTTAAAAGGTCGCCCAGTATTGTATCTTGTCTTTCTAGAGTCTTATTCACTCTTTATATCTTTTCCTTAATCCCTGTCATATTCTAGGGCCAGTCGTTAGTGACTTCCATTCTTTTGGCTCTGAGGTTTAATTTTCCAGGCATTTTCTTCTTGTAACACTGGGAATTACTTGTGTTCCTCCATTGATTTTGCTTCATTTGTTGCAGAATGTTTTCTTTTCTCTTTAGTTTTGTTATTCAGTGACAGTGGGAGAGGCTTTCACTTCTGATGTTTCCTCAGGTCTTTATTCTTCCCTGATCAGGGCTCTGAAGTTATTCTACTTTGATACAGTGCTGTGGTTGATGACATGGGAAGCTTTGCTGTCTCTTGTAGTTTTGAG